>KQ963288.1:95482-155450 GCA_001563735.1 Leucoagaricus sp. SymC.cos | reverse complement strand
GCCTTCGGGACTGTAGTCGTCGGAGTCGGTGGGTATTGCACGTCGTTAGTGAAGAGAGGAATTACTGATCTGTAATCAATACACTAGCGCATCGCGCTGATGCATGATGTTTGAATCCATTAGCCGTGTACGGCCTTTGCCTCTCTGCAACCGAGAGTACAGTGGCGTTTGTTCAATCCCGCGCGATCTATCAAGTGAAGACTCTACCTCTATCGTGTAATATACCTCGATTTCGATAAACTCATACTCGATGTTACAATCCGAAAGAAGCACTGCCTCCTTCTTCATCAAGCTTTAGAGGACGCCAGTATTTCATAGGAAAATGCTTATCTCTTTCGAAAATTCTGAGGAAGTAGTGACTCGTTAAGCAACTGAGATCTCTGGAACGTGCGTATAAAATCATGAATGGAAACTCGGGTTCGGGAGTATTGTTCAGTATTCGCGATTTAAATAGGAAATCGAAGAAGGCAGACTGAGTGTAGTATGGCATGGTGAGTGGATGAGGTAGTTGGAAGATGTCTTGAGCAAAGTGTTTCAAACCATCCCTTTTCCTTGCAGAAGCAAATCCTCTCCTTTTTCACAGGGTTTGTCACGAAATCAATCAGTAACCACTCGGTGGGGTACAAGCCCCTTCGTCTATTAATGGGTGTTTAACAAAAGGGAATATTGAAAAACAGGCCTCGGCACATATCATGGCATCAGGAAGTTTCTACAATGAGTGTGGCCTCGAGGGTTGCAACGTTGTTGGGCGAATTTCTTTTGGTACAGAGCATACTGGATCACAAGTCATCATCATTATATTCGGGTGTGTACAATAATCAGATCAAGGAGCTACAGTAATACTATCACCATTTAACGTGCATTGGTCAACTGCTTCCAAAACAAAGGAATGCAATCTAAGCCTGGAGCCCGCGTCAAGGGTGCACGAGGTACGAAAAGACCTTCTCCAGGTCCGCCCACCAAAAATTCCCGAGTGCCAGTGATAGTCTCATCCAGTTTGGGAGAGACCAACTGTAGCACAGGTGAAGAAGGGTAGGCGGAGCTCAAGCCTTTTTGACATTTCCACTTACTTGCCACCAGTTTTCCTCTCAACCAACAAGTTAACGGGAGGGATGACTGCAGTGACGAGATATGGAAGCGGCGAGCTACTATAATAATAATAAACCAGAAGGTAAAATGTGAAATTGATGCGGAGTCGTTCCGGTCATCAGGATTCCTCAACAAAGAGAATGGGAGAACAACTGACACGACAGGAACTTCAGTGATGCGTGGCCGATGGAAGTAGAAGGCGGACACACGGTTGCCACATCGCCAGGATTCCTCGCCGAGTTAACGCGAGAACAACTGGAGTGACGGACATAAGAATGTCAAGTCAACAGGATTCCTCGCTGAGTCAGAGTGCACGCGAGAACGACTGGACTGACAGGCACACAAGAGTCGAATCACCAGGATTCCTCGCAGAATTCACGCGAGAACAACTGAAATGATCACAACAAGGAGGAAGGGAAAAGAAAAATGGCAACAAGATCTAATCATGAGGATGAGCCCAGAGTGACAGGAAAGAGAATTGTCAAGAGGCATACCATTGTAAAGAACCAGTTGAAAGAGGTGGTATTGTCCAGTAGAGGATTTACGTGCCTTGGTCAACCGCATTATGCGATTTGAGCCCGGGGCCCGCGTCAAGGGAGCACGAGGTTCCAAAGAAACCTTCCCCAGGTCCGCCCGCCAAACATCCCTGATTGCGTGTACGGAAGCGGCAGGCGGAGCTCAAGCCATTTTGTTTCTGCCAGTGGATGCTCTCGGCCGAAAGGGAGCGACTGAAGCAAAGCAAAGGAAGGGCGAGCTGCGAAAAGAAGACTTGAAGAAAAAAAAGAGATGCGTCTGCCATCAGGATACCTCAACAACTTCATACAAGAACTACTGGAATGGCTGTAGAGGCGTCTCCGTCGAGCGCCTGATATGGCGATACAACGTGCTCCACGTCGCCAGGATTCCTCAACAAATCAATGCGAGAACGACTGTAGCGGCGGTGGAAAGGAAGGGGATATAAAAGAGCGACAGACCATGTCCCCGCCACCAGGAATTCTCAAGCAGTTCTAATGCTGCGAAAACATCTGGGGGTCTACGTACAAGCCTCATGTGGGAGGCAGCCTATAGAAAGAAGGCGTGAGTCACGGAAGAAAGGGAAAAAGAGGAGAAGTTTTACCTAGTAGTGGGGGTGGTCGAAAGGAGAGCAAGATGAGGGGCAACTCAGTGGCCTGTGGGTTTTTGTATTGTTTTGAGACGCCCAGGTCATGGGGAAATGACGCGTCCAAGTGGCGTGTCGCCATGAAATCAAACTCCGCCAAACCATTTGACAGAAAGTAGTGTAAAAGAAGGGCGGTAGCGAGCACCGCACGTTCCCACAGCTGTGTTTCGCCGAGGGCCGTCTGGTGAAAACTTTGGTCACAGCTCCTGCTATAGTCCACCGTTTGACGTCGAAATTTTGGTACAATTACCATCGTATACTGTACAGCTTCCTACTCGAGGAGAGACTTAGACCATCCGATGACCTTCAGCGTTGAGTCAAGCTGGGAGGCGCCCAGCTGTGGTCACCATCATTTAGATTCCACACCGACTGATAGGTGTGAGCTTCGCAGCACCCAGTACGTGTTATGAGTCAGGGATGAATAAAGATTCCACGTATCACATGTTTCCATAGGCTTCGAGATGTCTTCGGAATTGGAATTTCATGAACATTTAAGGGAATTTAGAGACAATTGGGGATGGAGCAAGTGTATCAACGACACTTTAGCGCAGCCTCATGGCACAGCTCGTGGAATTCCACCGCTTTTGTTGCAGAATTGGCGACCCGCGTTGGACAGTGCTTACCGCCGAGTTCATCGCAAAAGGCATCATGGAATGTTACATAATAAGCAGCTACAGGCAGCAATTAGGTGATTGAGAAAATCGTCTCCCAATCGCTGGACAGATTCCAGTTATCCGTGTCAAGGGATCTCCAAACAGAGCCACGGCATTATTTTTCTTTTGTTCTCGTTGTCTGAGTACGCCGCCACACAAGACAGAGGTCGCAGGACCTCGTGACTGTGACGATCGCGCTGTCCAGGTACAGACGGGCGTGTTTGCCAAATACCGCGGACTGCGAACAAGTTGCAAATAACACTTAACTCGCCTAGACCCCTGGCGGAAAGTGACTCTTGAACCACCGATCCAGCGCAAGCGATGAAAACCAACTTGTCTAGCATTCGACACACAGTACTGAGGACTGTTATAGAACATGGCTACGAGAGGTGCCTTGCAGCTCTTTTTTTTCTCCAGGTTGTGATATGAGCCCACAAGGTTACATAAGAACAGATAAAAAACATTTGGAAGTGTTCATGTGTCACTTCAGGAAGGTTCTGTGGTGCTCCAGTACAGTGGTCATGGTAGAAACGGCGACAATCAGAGACGCCTGCCGCCCCAAGGCTTCAATGTTTGCGAAAGGACTCACGGCTTAAGCAAACAAATCACGCAAGACTACGCGCTCTATAGTTAAACTAATATTAGTTACGATCTGATGGTCGTTTATCTCTCTTGCACCGAGTGATGTACCGACTCATCTCTGCAACGATTGTGACGGATCCATTCATGCACTGAATTTAAGTGCTATACGGGCTAGACTTGAAGCCGAGCGAATGTAATATGTTAAACTTAGTTGTCTCCTCATGGTCCAATTCACCAACAATTCACCAACTTGACAGAGGAATGAACGAATGTGGTCTACCCTCTCAATGATGGCACCGCAGCTCTTGTCTGTGGCTCTCGCCTCCAAGGATCAGGAAGTTTGTCCTTGAATAGCGGACCCCTATCAGATTTCATACCATCTTGACTGAAGGTGATGAGACAAAATGCCCGAACCAAATCTCTATCGCAGGCTCCGCAAATCCATGTCGCACTCCAATCTTCTCAAGGCGTATTCCTATACCCTTCATCAGATGCCACAAACCGCGCTCGGTTTCATCTCGTTCCTCGTATCCGAGTAAGATGGCTGGAGGTTTCTCTCCGATCCGCAAGAGCTTTGAGATCGTTGCCAAAAGAGCAGGAAATGAGTCCGTGTTGTAAGTCACGTCCGACATCCTGGAATTTGAAGTTCGACTTCAACAGCTGCACGAGGGGAGTGAACTCGGGGCTAAACTCACAATATGAGATCAATAGCTTGCAGCGAGCTGACGGAATCCGGAAGATTTTCATCGTCCCAGTCTAATACGCCTGCTTCCGGGGGATTTTGTGGATACAGAGAAAGATTGGAAGAAATGTTGTGATTGAGCAAGGGGGCGGCGCTTTCTGAAACAGATCAGTGGGGCGAAGCAAAATCTCATGAGCTGCTAACCAAGATCAGTCGCAATTATCTGATCTCTTCTTTCAGTAATTCCGAATTTAGAGCGGAGGGCAGCAACCATCAAGGAAACAATGCCTGTTCCAGCACCTAATACTGTGTCAGCGAGGCTTTTACTCGAAGTAGAGGATTCTCAGACCTAGCTCGACCATTCGTCGGGGATCCGTTGAAAATAACACATTCCACAGACGGTCCAAGGGCTCTTTCAACCGTTTTTGGTCGGAAGCTTGGAATTCAACCAGCCATGAGCTCAATCCTATCCCACTATCCCAGATTTTCTGCGATTGGGTCTCATTTTACATACGACCTAGGCAAGGACACCACACACTTTATCCAGATCAAATGACGTCTGCTCCGTGATCTTGAGTTCACGGGAAACTACGACTTCCGTCGCTTCGCCTTCACCAGGTACTCCATTCGAGAAACGATATATACGTTCAATTCGTTCTTGCTTTTTGACATTTCCCTTCAAGCCTTTGCTAGAAAATAGGATGGGCATGGAAATAACTGGGAATGGCACGTCCCCGACGGCAGGTAGAAGAGAGTCGATCGTGTAGTTGGGTTTCAAGGGTCTGGTCTGGGCCGAAGACGAAAGAATGAGTTGCCATTGTTGTCCTTCCCGTACGCCTGGCGGAACAGGTACTGGGATCTCCTTGAAGGCAGATGAGTTGCGATACGTTGTGAGCTTCACGGGTTTCGTCGTTTTGAGGGTAAAAGCAGGGGAAGACGATACTTGAGGAGCTGTTTGTGGATATGATGCCCATGAGTAAAATATGTCCTGCGAAGATTCGTATGGCTCCGTTCGTAAATCGTTAGCGATCTGTGGTGTTATCAATATCGAGCCATTTGGTGCGGCCTGAGAGGGTGGCGGCCTAAGAAAAGAAATATAAAAGAACATTGTCGTTCAGAGCAAAGTGTAAATAACTACATCAGCTGGGGCTGATGGCCGGAATCGCCAATCCTTTCGCCAATCCGCTTGTGAATTAAGTAACTCTTTTCGAGGGAATGTCCCTTACGTAGTATGGGAAGACGAGTTTCAGACGAAATGGACATGGTATAATGTTGAGATATGGGCCAAGAACAGCAAGGGGATATATCGAGGCAGCAATGCAAGTAAATATGTGCAATGGAACGAAGACGAGAGAACAGATTTACTTAGAGTTAGGAACATAAGCAATAAACAGATAATCCAGAAAAATAAATAACAACATAGACGTTGCAGCTATTTCGATCTCGTGTTAGTGGAGAGACTTGGAGGAAGACGACCAATTGCAAGGTCGTCCCTTGAGATATGGGCCAAGAACAGCAAGGGGATATATCGAGGCAGCAATGCAAATAAATATGTGCAATGGAAGGAAGACGAGAGAACAGATTTGCATAGAGTTAAGAACATAAGCAATAAACAGATAATCCAGAAAGACATAAACGTTGCAGCTATTTCGATCTCGTGTTAGCGGAGAGACTTGGAGGAAGACGACCAATTGCAAGGTCGTCCTAATTGCTGGAGTAATGTTGTCAGCACCATCCAGAGGCTAGAAAGTGTCGAAGTCTCACATGTGTTTAAAGATTCAATGTCGCTTCATACCACGAACGCTGAGGCGATCACAAGGTTCATCTGCTAATACCTATGATGGCGGAGGCCAACCCCTCTCTCTGGTAAGATTCACGAGAGTTTACCTGGCCTAAGAAATCGAATTATGTCTTGCTAAGACAAGGATCACTGCAGCCTCCCACTAGGATCCGATCACAGTCGTAGTCTTTCTTTTCTTAGTCCCAGGCGAATGGAAACTAGCATCATGCAACGTTGTCAACACTCATGATCCACATACGGAGAAAAAGGCGCATAGTACCTTTCCTGTCAAGAGAGTATGCAATATACATCCAACAGAAAAGTAGTCAATTCCAAAGCTATACGCCTCGTCTCTCCACACCTCAGGCGCCGAAAACCCGGGAGTACCACACCCTTCTTTCATGAGAAAAGGATTGTGCCATGTACTGAAAAGGAGCGGAAAGCGATTGTCGCCTTGTTCACGAAGAGCTACGAAAAGTGGATAATCCTGGGCGGATATTGAGTCGGAGTCGAAGGTCTTGGACATGCCGAAGTCAATCAATTTGACATTGCCTTGGTGGACCATCACATTCTGGAACTTGATGTCACGATGTACGATACCACGAGAGTGCATGTCGTGAACGGCGAGGATCTATTAGCAAGTTTAGCCGAAACCACGTCTCAGAAAGGAGATGTGGCTAACCAGTTGAGCCGTGTAGAAAATTGAGAGTTAAGGGCTCACGAAACCTTTGTGAGCACCCCAAAGGTCAGCTAATGAGCCTTCAGAGTAGTGTGCCTAGGTTGCGTCAGAGTCTGATTGAGACACCAGATCGAAGGAAACTCGCCATAGCGATGGGCACTCTTTCTCCAGCATACTGCCAACCCTCCAGCTCAGCCGCCACCGAGACCCTCTGCTAAGCACATGGCTTTGATCTCATTTGTGATTAGATGCTCCTCTCCTATCACCCGTTCGATGATTTTGACAGCTAACAACTCCCCTGAACGGTTGGTCGCTCTATAGACCGACCCGAAGGAGCCGTGACCAATTGGCTGGTCATTGAAGGTGAGGGTCTTGAGGAGACCGTCTGTGCAATCGAATTCAGAGAGTGGATCAAAGGAAAGTCGTGAGGACCCCGTCTTCGTATTAGAGTGTAGTTTGTTCGAAGTGGAATCCAGGAGTTGCGAGGGTCGATGGTAAGGTCAGCGGATAGGCACGAGAGTCAGTAAATGGATCTGAGGAAATGGATTGCGGAGATCCAGAGCCGCCTTCAACGAGGGAAAATGCCACTAGAGGACTTGGAGGCGGTGTAGGGCTGACTGTGATGCTGAGGTCGCTGGGTCAGATGTGTCTTCAAGAAAAGAAAAGTGATTGAGAATGACCAGGTCGTTAACTACATTGAATTGCCGTTTACAGGGGACTGAAGGCTCTAGGGGAGGTACGTATCCGAGAGCAGAGAGGTCATTAACTTGGACTCTTTGGGATCTAGCTCTTGTGGGACGAGTGAAAGGAAGAACACATCTTTTGTGCCTGATCAACCGCTTTTTACCATTCCCGGTTTGAAGTTCTGTGAGGCACCCATACACAAATTGAGCCCAGCATCCAGAGGATAGGTCGAAGTTGTTTTTCAGGAGCTGCTGAAGACAAAACCGAATGCCAGGGTCGAAACGAGGTAAGAACAACCTGAGGGTAGTGCGGGCACGAGCCGAAAGGTTTGTTCCGATGTCGGACAATGTTCTGTGGAAGTATTCGATGATGTAGGTGAAGATGGAACTCGGGTGAAAAGTGAGTTGAAATTTTGAGAAAACCCCCAAAATCAGTGAGTGAGCAAACGATATGATAATGGAGAGGCTGAAAGTGAGGCAGCGAGTGCCCGCGGTGATAATGGCGTCGACGAGGTCAAGGCTCTTGTATAAGTTGACAAAGAGCGAAGAGCTGATCTGAAGATACGTAAAGAAAAAGACGATAAGGCTGATCAGGAACATGACGATAATGTGCGTGAGGAAATCGTAACGAGACTGCAGAAGGCAAAAACTTGAGAAAGAGACAGTGAATTGAGTGGCCGTCAGCCACTATTCAAGCTTTGAAATTCTCAAAAGGACGATTTTCCCGCCTGGCGCGATTGAAATGACACAGATATGCGACCTCCTGATTTCGAAATGGTAATTGGGAACTGTTCAAAAGCTACCTTTCAACTCCCTTGTCATCCAAACATGTGCTGAGGCTTCGACACAGAGTTGACATTATACCAAAAGAAAAGCGCAGTCATGTGTCGATAGGATCGGGAGTTGCCTGGGTTCGAGCTGGTCTTGAGTGGGGAAGACGTGAATAGGATGCACTCTACGATAGCAAGACGCGGGGACATCACCGCGATTAGTATGACCGAAAGACCTCTATTTACTCTCCGGCATTTCGATCTCCAGTCCTTGCCTGAAAGACTGCCATATGCTAGGTCCGTATGCATAATAAGCCGCTCCGAAAGCTGCACCTCCAAGATGTGCCCAATGATCAAACACCCTGAGTATCTCGCTTCAGATCTCGTGTTGATCAAGGTAAAGTAAAAGGCGTACCGCCATCCTCTCATGATGCCAATGAGATCCAATAGCATTAATCCACCAACTCCATATTGTATGTTGATCGGGTAGGACGGTGGTATGAATAGAGCAACTTGTGAATCTGGGAATGCCAAGGCTGTGACCACTACTGAGGCATAAATTGCACCGGAAGCACCCAGACTGGGAAGAATTTCTGGGATTGACTTTTTGGCGACGGTTGTGGCAGCGGTACTTGTTGAGGCGGCAACTGCGGAAGCCCAAGTGTCCACTTTCTTAGTACTATGGGCTTGAGACGCCAGCTGGGCAACGAGGCGAGGGTAGCGGAATTTTGTATTAACGACGTGGGACACCAAGCCAGAAAACAGACCGGCTTAGTGAAGTGGCACTTCAGTGACAACTTGGGAGAACTTCTACAGCATACGTACCTGAAATAAAGAATGACATGAAGTGGAAGGAGGCGGTTGATTCAAGCATGGGTGGCTTTTGGTTTCCTTGCTCCTTAACAAGGAAGTGGTATGCCGCGGAACCTAAGGTGGCCAATCAGACCAGAATCATTGAAAAAATTTCGGGCTCACCGAAACCCTCAAGAGCTAGGCAATTGGCCAAAAGGTGCAATAGTCCTCGGTGGCTACAAACCGGGAACATGTCACGCTTGGACGCTAGCGATCATTTGGAGAGCTTACCTGAACGTGCTCGTCAATAACGTATATGAAAGCCCCGACAGAGGATTATGCATGAACCGCACAGTCATAGCAGGTTGCCACCGAGGTATTTTCCATGCAGCCCAAATGGCAGCGTTGAACATGCATATCTTCCAACATAACCGCTTCCCCTCCGATGCATCCACCCATGGCTGAAGAACGGCAACCAGACCGCCAGCTCCCCATGCCCGAATCATTGTTGGAAACTCTTGCATTTTCACTTGAACATCTGCGAACCAATCACGAACTCCCTGTGGATTGGTAGAATTGAATAAGTTTCATTAATACAAGAAATACTCGAGGGCTGAAATATACCTTGACGAACTCGGCCTGTTGGGCGCGTTTCAGGTCAAGAGTAGTTGTGGTAGGGGAAGACAAAGTACTCGAAGATGAGGTTAACTTCTTCTTCCAGAATTCTGTTTCGATGTTCGTTCGTTGCGCAGCGTAACTGAGGGCAAATAAAGTCCCAAAGGCAACGAACTACATGTTTTCAAGCGTTGGGAGGTTTAACCCGCCGAAGAAGGTCTATAACGCACCAAAACCTGCTTTCCAGCACCTGGCCGCCCAATTTTGTCTGTGAAAGCCTCAGGACGGGCCTCTGATGCAACCTTTTCACGAAACGACGGTATTTCAGTTCGAGCATCCTGTTTCAAGGTACTGGTGAACCGGAAGTGTGTCCGTGGTGAAGAGTGGGAGAAAGATTGATGTCTGTAAACCGAGCCTCTATGAATGGTTGTCCATGGTGTCCTGGGTCGTAGTATCCACTGCATCTGAATGGATGCCTAGCGTGAATCGGAGCGAAAGGTAGTCGATGGAAGGTTATGATGAAATACTCGGGTTAGGGTTCGTGACGTCCGACTTCGGCAAACCTCAGCTGCAAACCTGGACGCTTCGTGACCAAATCTCATCTCGAACATCGCTGACAATGACCACCGACCCTGTCTACAGTCTTTCCGATGGTTCCTCTGCCGAGTTGGAGGGAAAGAAACAGTGCAGGAGTTGTAGCCGTGACAGTCCCAAGACGATCGGTGACCAAACTCACCAAGCTCAGAGATAGACTGGTAAACCATGTATGTCATCGTTGATACATTCCAGTGCTTCAGCCTCCGGATTTACATCCTGAACCTATTTTTGAACTTCCATCCTCGCTTCTCGGCTTTTCAAACCACTGGTGGAGTTGTACCTCTGAGTCTGCAATCAACTACGAAGGCGTCATCTTTCTGCATACTTGTAAATTTCCATCACCTCTGGTATCCTCTTCGGAGCAATGCGGAAGTATATCTACCTCGGAATTCCTCAAATCTGGGAGTGGCTGGAATCCTCTGCCGTGCTCGAAAATGATACAACGGAAGTGCATGCAACCGAGAGTGCTTATAGATTAGATGATCGTCCGTTTGAAAGAGACTCGGAATCACCATGACTCTGAGCTGATGCTCTTGTTGAACATGCAAGGCATGTTGATTGTTGCTTTGTTTTTGTATACATCGTAAGTCCAACACCTCATTCACATCTCCTTTTCACCTAATGGCTGGATATGATCCCAGGAATTATTCCAACACGCTTGCGGAGACGACGACTAGTGCAGATGATATCATATGTCTAATACTGTACTCCTATTAGTTGAATCTCTGGGTTTTCGGCGTGCTACATTTCCTTTGCAATCTCAAATTCAATCGGGTCAGCCTACTAAAGGTGAGCTATACGACGACTTTTGACACCATTTCTTCATTTATATTGTTCTGATATGAGCGTTTTCAGCGGGAATCAGCAGCAAGCAGGACTCGCTCAGAATTTTGGAATATCTGGGTTATACTTTCGCTCCCACTCATCTACGCCGCTTGGTACATTTCGTCTCACCATTTCGGTCGTTGAAGTGGAAACTTACATTCTCCTAGGGAACTCATCGCATTCGCGGCCATTATAGGCTGGGTTTATCTGGGAAACTTCAATACAACTTTCCAGGACAACCTTCCTTTGCATCTAACACCAAAGCAGTTGGCTGATATTCTGGGCAGTGGGAGCGTAGGGATGACTGGTCTCTTTGATCTCATTCTCTCAGAAGTTACCTACTAGGGGCCTATTTTGGAACCAATTGTACACTTACTTTCCAGCTGAAGACTTGCGGTGTAGTAGAAGACGTATTACTCTGAGCTACCCGAGAGATGGACGTGTCTTCAGGTTTGACGTGAGCTTGATACGTGGCTGGTCAAACATTCTATAACACCAAAGCAGTTGGCTGATATTCTGGGCAGTGGGAGCGTAGGGATGATTGGTCTCTTTTATCTCATTCTCTCAGAATTTGCCTACTATGGGCCTATTTTGGAAGCCTGGTCTGATCTGATGCTTTTTTCTCCTTAGATTATTTATCGATTTGTACATATACTCATACATATACTGGCTCTCCCCTTTCGTCGACAAGTGATAACTTGTCGCTAACAAGATCTGGACTATCTGCGGGTAGGAGGATGAAAATCGCCAGACGGGATTCAGGCGTCGGCGTGGCGTTGAAGGACTGCGACGAGTATTCCAAAGTCGACCATCTGCACTCGCAAAGAAGTCCATTGTAATTTGAGGCCCGTCACCCTCGAGCCCATCCCTCATGAGGACTTGCACTCGCAAAACGTCATCGCATTGATTCGGTAGCCCGAGCACAATGCCACCAATTGTACACTTACTTTCCAGCTGAAGACTTGTGGTGTAGTAGAAGACGTATTACTCTAAGCTACTCGAGAGATGAATGTGTTTTCGGGTCTGACGTGAGCTTGATACGTGGCTGGTCAAACATTCTGGAGAAGCAGGGCCTGTTCACGGACTCATACTACGAAATAATGGGATGAACAAATCTAGTAAAATAAGACCATTCAGGGAGCCGACATGCAGAAACAGCGGACATTGACATCAGAAAATGGAAAGAATAGGAGGGTCCATTTCACCACGATCGAGGGCACACCAATTACTAGATTTAATTTGTTCCATTCTCTGATTAATTCTACAACTCAAGAAATCAGCACTCACATTCCAGCGAAAAGAGGATGATTCTTCATCTGCCCAACTGTCAAGCGCTTATGCGGTCGTTGATGGAGGGCCTATAAAACTCGGGGTGAGTACTTTTAATAGACTTTCGATCCTGTATAGACTTACTGCACAAAGAAAACTATACTCGTCGTCGGACATACTGAACTCATTCCCATAAATATATACCCTATCACGAACAAAATCATCCGTTTTGGGATCATAGTCGAAGGGTGCCTGATCCATGCCATCAGATGAGTCTAAGTCGAGCACAAGTTCAGCGACGATGACATACCGTCCCAGTAATCAACCAATGGTAAACGCACGCCGCTCCGAAGTAGTCAACGCCAAAGCTATGCAGCTTTCCTTTCCAAACTTCGGGAGCCGTATAGCCTTCGGTGCCAAAGGTATGGTTCACGGTGTGAGGGTTGTGACGTGTCGCCCAGAGGAGCGGAAACTGATCGCCCCCGTACTTTCTGAGTTCGACGAAGTCCGGGTAATCTTCTTCATGCACGGTGGCATGATCAAAGGTAACAGCCAGACCGAAATCAATAAGCTTCACATTGCCCCAGGCGTCCAGCATGATGTTGTCCAACTTTATGTCGTGATGGATGATCCCGAAGACATGGATAGAATGAATGGCAAGGATCTGTGGACGACGACCATAAGCAAAGGAGAAGTTGAAGTGATCAATTACCCACAAGTTGTGCAACGTAGAATTTGGCAGCTTCTGACGGAATTGCGCCATTGTACACTCCCAGGATATCTAACAAGCTTCCTCCAGGGTAATATGTCTATGAAATAAATCGGCGAACTTCGGCAGATATTTGGGAATAGCACTAGCACTTACCATTGCTAGCAATACGTTATCGTTGGAGAACTGCAGGTGCTCCAGCTGACTCGCCCATTCAGAATTGCCCTTGATACGCCTGAGGGCGGCGACCTCCAAGGTGATAGTCGAATTCTCCCGCGGACCTTGTTTCATGATTTTCAGGGCATAAAGCTGATTGCCTTTCTTGGATCCACGGTAGACTGTCCCAAAACTTCCAGTACCGAGGCAGCGATCAAGGACCAGGTCTTGCATAAACGATTCCTTGCAGTCGAAGAAGGAGAGTGGGTCATGTAATTCCTCTTGATCCTTCTCGTAGGACACAGTCTTTGAGGTAATGGCATTCAAAAAAGGGGTTGTCGTTGTGACAGTAGCGTCTTTGCCTTCAGACGCTGAGACGAGGGTTGGAGAAGAGGCATACAAACAGGAAAATATGTGGACCAGATCCTGATGGCTACCAGCGGGTGTAGAGTTGTCCATCGATTCTTCAATACAAGCGGTGTCCGAGGTGTCCGATAGATCGTCAGTAACCTCATCTTCTGTACAACTCCTCTCGACGCCCGTAATACTATCGCTGGACATCGATGAGGCAGGCAAAAAAGGGAACGGATCATCTTGTGTTACTTCCCTCGATCGAATTGACTTCGCTAACTCCAGAGGTGGGGGTAACCATGGGTCGAAAAAATTGCTGAGCCCAGGAATAAGGCCAAAAAAATAATTGTGTAGGCCAAAAGGAACACGGTCCAACAAAGCAGAAGCGACAAGATACATTCGTGTCATTGCGTCCTGTCGAAGAGTTTGAATGCGAAGGAGTCCGATGTTCCATAGGTAGAGTAAAAGCCATTGGGTTAGATATCTAGTAATCCCGAAGCTAAGTCTCCCAAACACCGCGAACGAGGTATAGCTACACGCCAGCAAAAGCCATGCCGACTTGACCCATGTTTCGCTAGGCCATTGGATGGAGTCGGCACCGGTCATTGCGAGAAACTGCCAAGTAAAGACGCGTAAAGTTGCGACAAGGCTAGGTGCTTGGGTTCTTGATAGTACTCTGAGGAAACTGACGCATAGGAGCGAAACGGTATTCAGTTTAGATGATTCAGGCAAATCACTGCCTTTGAGGGGAACCAAAACCCAGAGAGTGACGATGGCGGTGGTGGCTTGTAACCTCTTGAGTAAGGCAGGCGGGGTGACGAATCCGAGTAGCGCGGCAACTGATCCGCATTTACGACCGATGAAAGTGACTGTTGCCATTAGGAAGGAGAGTATGTGGGTGATATAGAGGGTTGGCAGGTCGAGCATTGGAAGGATCGTCGAAAGTCAAAATGAGAGGTTGAGATTGGAAATGAGAGATGGTGACGGGGACGCCTGAGATGTATTCGAGCATTGGAAGGATCGTCGAAAGTCAAAATGAGAGGTTGAGATTGGATATGAAAGATGGTGACGGGGACGCCTGAAATCAAGATAGATAACCGAACGACAGCAAAGGATGTGTTGGCTGAAAGGTAACGAACGTGTTCAAGTTGCAGCAGAGGAGAGAGAAAAAGCGACTGAAAATGCAATCCTGTCAGCCACCGCATGTATGTGAGACAATGAAGTATGATTGGAGTAAAGCGAGTCTGGAGTCTAACATTCGGTTTTAAGCCGTAATGAAGGTGAGGTCCGAGATTGATGTCGGCGACTGGGATCCCGACATAACATAGGTATTGCTTTCGACGCCGAATTCTCTTAGTTTACTTTCAATAGAATTGTACATGCTCCTGAATAAAATCAGAACAACAGGTTACATCAAAG
Organism: Leucoagaricus sp. SymC.cos; assembly: GCA_001563735.1. Lineage (NCBI taxonomy): Eukaryota > Fungi > Basidiomycota > Agaricomycetes > Agaricales > Agaricaceae > Leucoagaricus > Leucoagaricus sp. SymC.cos. The sequence continues at coordinate 140,640 of KQ963288.1, read as the reverse complement.
ACAAAATTTTCAATCGTAAAGCAGAACATCAAGCAAGGAGAGAAGGAAAACCCAACGATTCTATTGCTAGTGTCCATGGCCATTAACTTTCCCATTTACCGTACCATTGGTATACCCGTTAGTATGTCCATTAGTGAGCCCATTGGCGACACCATTCCTGGCCTTCAGCTCCTTTAGATAGTTATGAGCCTTCCCAAGCATCCAGATTGGGAACGAGAATTTGAAGTTCGGGTACGCGATGGTGCAAGTCTTGTTGAAGATACCTTCGATAGCCTCCTGCGGCCATGAGCCATTCTACGAGACAAAGTCAGGCCCAGGAAACAGTACGAAGTGATAGAGAAAGAAGCATACAGGAAGTTGACGAGACATGACAAGGCGAACAGCTCGTTCAATGGGTTCTGCATGTGGGTATTTGGCGTACATGAGAGCCATAACAGCCCAGCATGTCTGGACAACCTGGGTATTCTCATGCTCGATCCATTTACTTTGTTCACAGGACTGACGCCATTCATTCGTAAAATGCGATAAGAAACGAAGATCTGAAAGACGTACCAAGTAGCTTTCTCCCCATCCACCATCAACGCGTTGTTTGCTAATCAAGAATTCACAAGCTCTCCTTGAGTGATCGCTCGTTTTGTAATTCTCGCCGACAAGTGATAAAGATTCCAGAGCAAATTGAGTAGCGTAGGTGAAGCAGATACCCCAAGAACCAAGCCAGCCACCCTCAGGTTTTTGAGCATTGTGCAAGTATTTGATAGCGTTTTGGATTGTACGTCTCGAGTAAGTTGTTGAGTCTAGTCGTATCTCAAAAATTGCGATAAAACTTACTCGATGTCTTTCGAACGATAGTCGGGGTATATCTTGCGGAAGATAGCAAGTGATGTAATCACGGAGGTCGTGCACTCGGGATAAAGATACTCAATCATGATGTCACCTTTACGACAACTGTTAGAATTATTTCAACCCAGCAAGGTCCGATTCGAAACACACCGAAGACTTCAGCGGGGTTAAGCCACTCGAGCCATTTGGGGCCCCGTACGAGCTCATAGCTGGCGTAACCTCCACCAGGGTTTTGCATAGTGAGAAGGACGTCGATAGCGTCGAACATGCGACGATCTGAGATGAGCTTGGGAGTGAAACTTCAAGGTTGTTCAGCATTTCTTGTCGTGGTTGTCCGCAGACCTGACTCACTCAAGGTGGTGTTGAAGATACATAGCAGCCTTGAGGCCTTCGCCCGTGCAGTCACTGACAGTGTATCCCTGTTCTTGAGTACTACGATCATCGCATCAGGAAATTGATTCCAACGAAGCTGGGAGCGGACGTACCTGAAGCCCCAAGCGCCTTTTGTTGTGTGTCTGTAGCTTGTGTGATAATGCTTTGGGTTGTCCCTGATTTGCGCTTCATCGAGCCATTGCAGAGCCTTGATTAGGCTTTCCCGATTCTCATCCAAATTAGCAAGCCCAGTCTCCACAAGAGCCTGAGTGATGAAACCCAAATCCCAGAGCTGACTTCCATTCGTCCCGCACATTCTCATACCATCCTCTCCCATCCACATGAAGTCTTGACGTTTAACCTCGTGCATCTTATACGCGTAGCTGTCTGGGCCTTCAGCATGCGCTCGTGCAACAAGGTTGAACATTTTTGAAACAGGACCAAGGGTCTGGTAGTCCGTGTTCTCGTCTTCATAGACAATGAGATTGTAGGCGTACTTGACAGCGGCGTTCCGTAGAGGAGGGATTGTGCATTGTTCGTAGGCGCTTAGGACTACGTTGATCGCATCGAAGAGTTTGGTGTGTGGAGAGTACAAGTCGACTTTACAAACGTTGTTGCGTTGGTCCGGCCAATAAATGCTGTAGTAGTCTTGGGTGTAAAGTTCCTGGGATAAAAATAGTATATGATCAGTTTGTGGTCAGACTTTTGAAAATAGGGAATTTACCTGACGCAACTGTTGAACGAGGTCATTTTCGGGGTATGTATACCTGACACCATAGAGGTAACTCATGGGGACGTAGACAGTACGGGTGTGGATCCACCATCTGTGGGGATGGATCGGTAACCAGTCGGGCAGCAACCTTTAAAAAGCACTGTTAATGCAAAAAGTCAAAATTATTTGGGAACACCATACCAGAGCTCAGGTGGAACTGGATTATTGCCCTCCCAATCGTAGACATTCAAAAGCGACAGCCAGAATTTGCCCCACGCGGGAATTGCAGCGGCCCCACCTAGCACACCAATAAGCTTGTCTAGATGCCCTTTCCATAAAGTATGCACTCACCAAGTTTGTGCAGGCAAGCACGCGCTTTCACGCAGACCGGGTGGTCGGCGTCGACACCGAGGACACGAAGGGCGACATAGTTCAGCCCAGTACCAAAGCACGTTGAGACGCCTTCGACGTGACTGTACTCAGGTTGAATTTTTTCATATAACCTACCAATGAACAGCGCTAAACTTACATGCCCCATCCACCGTCTTCAGGGTGAGCACGGTTGAAAAGATATCGAATCAGTTCCAAGCGCTCTTCCTCTTTAAAAGACATTCCAGCAATGTAGGAGCCGATGACAAGGCCAGGAAGTAAGAACATAGGTCCACCATATTCACCAGCCCAGTGGCCGTCATGGGACTGTAGGTGTTTGTAGAATTCATAGCCGTTCCTCGCCGCCTCGTACGCGTCTTTTGCTGGGGGAAGATCGGGGAGGCCCTGGGAGGAGTTATAGCTATGTTTAAGGCAAAATCGAGCAAAAACATACGGTCTCCAACCCAAGCCAGTATTTGTCGACCTCGTTTTGCGGCCAAGCCTCGCATTCTTCATCGGTCCTGAGGTATTTCCAAGTGTGGCGACCTCCGTCGTTCACCAGAAGCCGCCAGCGAGAATAATCTGTAAATGGCTTTTCACCAGAGGGCCCAACGTCCGCACTGGGATACATGGTGGCTGGGTTGGTGAAATGACAGACGATCATACGATGTGCCACTTAAAAAATCATTTTCCATATGGGGACATATCCTAAACGCCGATGGTCGAACGACTCTCGAAGTTGTGTATGATCGCTCCGAACCCTAACCTTAGCAGCGATCTCGTTCATTTCCTCCCAGTATGTCCTTGCGCGATTCGAATGTTGTCATCATCGAGACAAGTAAAACGGTCATCAGAGCAGGCCTCGGGATTTTTGAACTTTTGAAAACACCGTCAGTTGTACGTTTCTGCCTCTAGTCGTTATCCTTGCATTTGCTCAGCTGGACCTTTGTCTTCCTGTTAGGAAATCCCTGCGCGTGTCGGCCTCCGACGGGGTGCATCAGGAGATACCAATGCTCCAACTCGGGACGGAAGTGTCTTCGATGCAGCTACTGCGTCGAGCAGTCGAGCAGCATCTGCGATGCCACAACCCATGAAAGCCGCGGTTACCGACTACCTTGTGGGACAACAGCTGGACGAGGCGATAGCGGCAGGCCAGGATGTGATCGTTTCATGGCCATTTGCAAAGGGAGATGTCGTGGACTGGACTCAGGCAGAGGCTATCTGGTTTGTTGCAGCACGTGAAATCACAATCTTTACCCTCTGACTGTTCCAAAAGGAAGCATGTCTTGTTTAATCAGCTCAAACTGCGACGTGTCCAGAATGAGTCTCCTGTCTTGCTGTCAATTGCCTCTGGACTCTCGCGGTCGACGTACGAACGGATATGTCAAATGTTTTTCGAACGCTTCAACGTCGCAGGTTTCGGCGTCATGGAACGACCCATGGCCCAGCTTTACGCTGGAAACAACTTGAGCGGTGTTGTCGTTGACATTGGTGATTACGAAACCGATATTACTCCCATCTATGAAGGCTTCATTGTCCAGCATGCAAAAATGCAACTCTCCCTCGGCCTCAAGGACTGTGAAATCTACCTCGCCAACATTTTGCGAAACAATCAAAGCGTCATGAACGCATTCTCTCCTCCCGGAGACTCTCTCGATCCGGATGCACTACAAGCAAAGCTTGTGGAACTCGTTCAACAGCTATGGAGAGACAATCATATCAAAGTTCCCTCAGATGGTGAAACGGCTATTCCTGACGACGAAGGTGTGACAGACATCGCTGCCATCGTTGTAGCAGGAAAAGAGAAAGCGGTGATAGAAAGTGGGATGAAGAAAAAGGCTACAGCGAAAGCTACGGCTGCCGAACTTGCTCGAGCTCGCGAAATAGAAGCAATGGACTTGATAACGGTGCAGTTTGGAGGTCATTCACTTACTTTGGGAAAAGAACGACACAGAATGTGCGAGCCGCTGTTCGACCCGCGGCTAATGAAAGGCCTTAACGGAAACCCAGCACGCGAAGGCGAAGAGTTATTCCGACCACTGCAGGAGTTGGTTGCGCATGCGGTCAACCTGACCGACGTGGATCAACGCATGTACATCTGGCTAGGATTGCTTGTCACTGGCGATGTAACACGAAATGTCAGAGGTACGTATTACCCTGTATTCACTCAATTCCCAAGACTCATCCGTGGCATACTTTTTAGGTATTGGTCTCGCTCTCCAGTCCCGACTGCAGCCCTTCCTTTACAGCCCTGAGGCATCAATGGATATCCAGCCTCGATCGACGCGCCTCCTTGGAGTTCCCGAATACTATGCTGAGTACCGCGAGACAGGCAATGGTTTAGCCGGCTTTCTGGGTACAAGCATCACCGCCAAGGTTCGTGGCACCTGTTTGACCAAATTAGTATACATACTCATCCCCTTTTAGATCATTTTCAATGAATCTGGTGGACGAAACTACGTATCAAAAACGGAATACGCCAACAGGGGTCCTCGTGCCATTCTAGACATGACACCTTCTCTGATATGATGTGTATTGTATTTTGTACGTTTTTTATACCATGTGTTTGCTGCTCGTTTCTTGTATTTGTCTTTTTGGCAAATCCAGTCAGGTTTGTATTATTATTCTGGGATTCAACACGCGTCGAGTAACGTGATCGACGATCCCCATCAAATCAGCATTCGGATGAGAAGGCCCCAATACAAACCTCATCGCACCTGCCCTGAATATTTGTTGAGACCACAAGGAATTCTGACTCGTTGCCTTCGCCTTCACTGTGAACGAGCCATCATGATCCTGTTCTCATGGGCTAAAACTGACCATACGTGCTCTGGTGCTGCTGAGCTCCAACAGAGCTACCTTCGGTCTTTTGTGCCTTTTCCACAGCCGTCATGTTTTTTGATGGGCGCCAGATTATTCTTGTTGTCTCTTGTATGTCTAAGCGAAAGCACCATTTTTTATTGCATCCTTCTTCGCTACACTCCAGGTTGTCTTTCGGACGGACAGTAATATGCTTCTATTGGAGCCGTCTCGCTGAAAACGAAGAATTGCTGTTAAAGCTGACGAACATGTGGACCCACACTGCTTCGATAGCATCAAAAAGACTGGGTTTGAATCATAGCCTCCTGATTGATCGATTATCTTTAACAGCATTTTTCACTTTGTGGCCTGCGGAACCAGTCCAAAAGAAGAAGCCTATTGGCAGCTGGGATTGGAATGAGACACAGCTGGGTCTTGGCAGGTCTTGGCCGGTTCTCACCATCCAGGGGGCCCTTTTTTGCGGCGGCCTTGTGCTGTTAGCCGCCCATTTCTGTTTTTAGAATGCTGTTGAGCATTATTATAAATTTGGGTGTGGTTGGGCTGGATTCCCTCAAACCACTCATCTTTCCTTCTTTCTACCTTCCGCCTCTTCGCTGTGGTCGCCACGCTCATCGGGTGTGTCGACCTCTGCCTGCCTCTTCACACCTCGCCTCTCTTAACTCTGGCAACCGCTGAGGCTGTATCTCCAACACTGTCACGTCGCCGCCACACTCTTCAACTACTCTTCAACTTTCGCGACAACATACGTCCTTTGGCTACGGTAAGCCTCCAGTCTACTCTTATCGTGTCTTACCCATGTTAACCTCTTTTTATCGCCGGTAGACTCCCGACTGGTGAGTTTACCATCACTTCGTCTCGTTGAATTCAAACTCGGGGCCTGATGTCCGACGCCACTGATAGCATGTATGTATGAACTAATAAGTGATCAACCATCAACCATGAAGGTCCGTTGCCTTTTCCTACTACGCCTGCTCCTCGGTGCTCATCGCGACCACAAATAGATGACATGAAGAACGTCAACAACTCTGAAGAAGAAGAAACGAGTCCGTTCCCATCACCACATAATGTCCGAGCTAGTAGCCGACTCCTACCCACCACAGATGAGACATCAAGTGCATTATTCAGTTGTGTGATCAAGAGAAAGCAATGGTTTGTATTCTCGTTTCAAACACTGGACATGATTACTGAGTATCGCCTATACGCATAGATGGGCCTTCAAAAAGGCCTAGTAAGCAAGAATCAAGGTATGCGTGCCATTCTTCGTGCCAATTCGATGTGTAGTGACCCCGACTACCCGTAGGACCCAAAGTCAGGCACTAGAAAAGCCAGAAAGGTGGGATGTTTCCCATTAGACGACCTCTGGACTTCTTTACTGACTACCACCATTGATGTGTAGAAATGTCGCGGAAACGGCTCTCTTGAAAGAAAAAGACCAAGTACGTATCCGCCGACTTTCGTCTTGGAAAAATAGCTCACCGATATCTCGCAGTGTGTGAAATAAACAAAAGGGGAAAATATCCGGGAAGTGAAGTAAGTTGACTGTTCAACGTCCACCAACACGAGCCCTTGCTGATGAACGCTATCAACCTCTAGGCCATGTTGAGGAATCACGCCTTTCCAGGGTGTGGCTGAAGGGAAATATTCCTCTCGCCCCTTGGATTTGACAAGTATGCTACTTTCTGACGGGGCCCACTGCTCAGTCCTCCGCCTATGACTTTGGTATTAACGTCCCGGGGGCGGCCATGGTTATGCTTAACGAGGGAGATGTGTGGGGCGTTAGTAGTGGTCTCTGCTTGATCGGAGGGTGCCTTGGCTGGATTCACCCGAAGGATTCACCCTCCTCAAGGCCCATCAAGTCATAGGAAAAAGGAGAATTGCCTCTGGACTTATTCCCGATGCACGACTGATTATGATTTGCAACTAAGGCCAATCAAAAGTACAATGAGAAAAAAAAATCAACCCAAAGTAATTAACGTCTTCGCTCTTCTCTCCGATGTTAAACTGATTACAAAAACTGCCAGAAAGGGTGGTGCTCTTCAACCAGATTCAGAAGGCGAAATTGTAAGTCATCTCACATTGGCCGTCATAGATCAATCTGATGCTTTTTCGATAGCTTGCGGGTGGTGTCACACTTCTCCCAAGTCGGATTGTTCGGGGAGAAAGATTCCTCGTGCCTCTTGGAGCTGTCAGGCATACCATTTTCGAACGGGGCCCACTGCTTAGTCCTCCGCCTATGCTTTGGTGTCAACGTCCCGAGGGCGGCCATTGTCACGCTTAACGAGGGAGCTGTGTGGGGCGTTCGACTTGATCCCTGCTTGTACGGAGAGTGCCCTCGTGAGGTTCGCCGGAAGGATATGCCTTACACAAAAGATAAACGGTCTGTAGTTTCTGCCATGTTCTCTGAGTAGTCCTCATGAGCCACTTATGAGAAGGCTGCCCCAGGAGAGAAAAGAAAGTCATTAAAAAAGTATGTGGTTACTTCGGTCATTGCGGCGTGATTCCTGATGGCGACATCCCTACTAGTGATTCACGCAAATCACAGAGAAAAAGCCTTACGCCAAGTAAAGTAAGTGAACCTTACTTACCTGTCATGCGCTATACCGATCGCCCACAACGTTAGAGGACGAAAGTCTCGAGAGGATTGTTCGAGGAGAAAAATTCCTCGTGCCTCTTGGGAGAGAAGTGCCCTCAAGGCCTCATGCGTCTTCAAAATCGCTACAATGAATATAAGGGCCGAAAAGTCAGGACTTGAAAGCAAAAGACCAACGCGCATTGAGGACTTGGACCCGAAACGAGGCAACCAGAAAACTATCGAAAAGACGAATGCGAGCGAAGCCAACCTCTGGTTGATTAAAGTAATGACAACGAACCAAGTGAGGTCAGCGATCAGCTCGGGCTGCCCGTCTAATTTAGCCAAGAATCACAAGGTACGAGGCCGGTTGTCTCTGGCTCTTTGGGTTGATGGGTGGTTTTTAGGTCACCATACATCTGCCTGTCGTTCACGCCTTCATATCGATGAATTCCATTCAGATTTGTATAGAGAAATGTAAGCCACGCTCGTTACTGCTGTAGCGATCGAGTGTCCCTGACGAATCACAGCTCGGGCGAGAGGGTTAGCGGGTGATTGAATACTGGATCAATGACTCGGAAGCTCATGAGAAGCACAGTAGGTCACTTCTTCATCGCTCATCATCCAAAGGAAACCTCATGTCGTTCCATTAGAGTCGCGAACACAGGGGCAATGTTCTCGCACGGCACTGGAACTGTTCTCCCAACGTCTGCGCAAGCACGTGTAAGTCGTCAGTCATTGTCTTCCCTCATTGAGCCTAATAATTGAATCAGCAATTGTCATGGAAAGGTGGTATGTCAGGTGGGCAAGCACGCATTCAATTAGGATTTCACATCGATCAGTTATGTTGGTCTTTTTATCCACATCTTTTGTGCGGTCACTAATCTGACTTTTTGCAAGTTCGGAGGGAAAAATATTGTATCTGGCATATGAGGAGTTGGTTTGAGTCGGTGGAGTGAATAACACTGGGTCTTGGGGTTAGATGGAATATTGACATTATTCCTCTTGATGGTAGCCTGAGCGGTTGAGACCAATATCGGTGGCGTAGACTATGTGACACTTCCAAAGACAATCTCTGTTGTGTTTTCTTTATATGCACAAAGTTTTTGTGAAAGAATGACACCCAAACCATAAGTATTAATGGTTTGTTATGACGCATATGCAGTTCAGACACGAGAGAAAGAGCTTGAAGTCAAAGAAGGGGAAGGAAACGGGTCTGAACAAACGGGCGCAATCATGTTGTCAATGAATGTCGGGACGGCCTACGAGCACTTGGTCCAAGGGATACGGCCGAAACCCGGCTTCGAGCGCTATTTTCGCTCTCGCAAGCACAGCGAGCCGTCGGAGGTGGCCGTTGCGAGGCCTGCAGTTATGCTTTGTGGCGGTTCTGGAGTAAAGTCCCACGCGCTGATTATTCCCCCTGGTAGCAAACAATCTATCTTGCTAATCCTACCCATGGAGGCCTCGTTTGATGAAGTCAAGAAGAAGAGCGGCGAGCTAGAGGAGCTGATACGCGGAAATAAGCGGGCCCTTGCCAGAGGAGGCGACTTGACAACACCACAGGATGTTTCTGAAGAAGTGGAAGGAATTGGAGTGAATAACACTGGGTCTTGGGGTTAGATGGAATATTGACATTATTTCTCTTGATGATAGTCTGAGCGGTTGAGACCAATATCGGTGGCGTAGACTATGTGACACTTACAAAGACAATCTCTGTTATGTTTTTATGCACAAAGTTTTTGTGAAGGAATGACACCCAAACCATAAGTATTAATGGTTTGTTATGACGCATGTGCAGTTCAGACATGAGAGAGAGAGCTTGAAGTCAAAGAAGGGGAAGGAAACGGGTCTGAACAAACGGGCGCAATCATGTTGTCAATGAATGTCGGGACGGCCTACGAGCACTTGGTCCAAGGGATACGGCCGAAACCCGGCTTCGAGCGCTATTTTCGCTCTCGCAAGCACAGCGAGCCGTCGGAGGTGGCCGTTGCGAGGCCTGCAGTTATGCTTTGTGGCGGTTCTGGAGTAAAGTCCCACGCGCTGATTATTCCCCCTGGTAGCAAACAATCTATCTTGCTAATCCTACCCATGGAGGCCTCGTTTGATGAAGTCAAGAAGAAGAGCGGCGAGCTAGAGGAGCTGATACGCGGAAATAAGCGGGCCCTTGCCAGAGGAGGCGACTTGACAACACCGCAGGATGTTTCTGAAGAAGTGGAAGGAAGTGTTTGCAATGAGAGGCTGGTCATCAGAAGTGGGAAGTAAGTGTCCGTCGAATTCAGACTCGGAACGATTCGAGCAAATCTTGCACTGGCTTTGGGACAATGTTGTCCGTTTGGTTTTGGAGGAGCTCTGGAAGGTGCGCGAACTGAATTTGGTTACTGAATGCGAAGTTTTGATCGTTGGGTAGGTTGGCGACAAGTCTCGCCGCGTATGGTGGTTCCCCTCCGGAGAGTTCACTCGTTTACCCATACACGCCGCCGCCATACTGCACTCCGATCCAGAATCTCCCCGAATCTCCTCCTACACTTCCACTCTCGGAGCCTTAATCGATTCACGAAAATGCATGACTCTTGCTCCTGGCAGCACTTCAAAGCGTGTTTTCAAATTGGCGGCTGTTAGGCTAGAGCATTGTGAGAGGCTCCCAGAACTAGCACGCCTACGAGGGAGTTGGATGAGTTGTCCAGCATCGGTCGTAGCCACGAGGGCGCCGAAGGAGGTGAACGTGTTCAAGGGTCAGAATGCCAAGGTTGAGCAGGTGAAGGACGCGATGAATTCCTCCGAAATCGTACACTTTGTACGTCACGGCGTCCAAGACCTCTTAGATCCCCTCGACAGCCGCCTCATTCTCGCAGATGGTGTCCTTCCTCTGAGCATTCTGATCGAAGAGAACCTCCATAGCGCTGAGGCTGAGTTTGCTTTCTTGTTCGCTTGCCAGACGGCCACTGGGCATAGAATACTCACAAACGAGGCTGTTCACCTCGCCAACGGGTTTGTAGTGGCGGGATTTAAGGGACGCTCTGGGCCATGAACAATCGAATTGCACCGCTAGTCGCGAAAGCGGTGTATCAAAGCGTGGTCACGATTTCGTTATTACGAACGCTGCGGAGGGATTGCACCACGCAGTCTGGGAGATGATTGACAGAGGTGTGCCACCTCGTGCATGGACACCCCTCGTCCATGTCGGGGTTTGAGTGAAAGTCGGATTTTTGTATTTATTCCAAGATCATTCCTTTCCCCTCCTAGCGAGGTTTTCTTGATCCTGAGATCCTGTATAATTGTTTCGTGTTTGGTTTGTGTACATGATAGTATAGTCGAGGGACAGATGAGCATGTGCTATGGGATGATGTTACAATAGCGAGATGTTATCCCCGAGTCGTGCACTGGCAGGCATTGAAGCCCAACTTGCGTCAAATATGCGGGATTCTGGAGAGGCAGTAACTCAGACTGATGAACGCAGCGTGTTGACGCGATCAATGTCATCATCGGACGCGCCAGTCACTCGGTCACTCGTTTGATGAGTGCTTCTACCCTGCCTTGACACTCTCCACTGAGACTTCTTCGCATTTTATCCTTGTCCTCCACCTAGACGATACTCAAGGCATTCAGTTCAAAGCACAGATAGACACGCTGCCGTCAGTTTCCCGAAATGCCATCCAAAACCAAAAAGAGCGAGCCCCTTGAGCGAACGCGGTGAGTAACAGCCTGCAAATATCACGCGTATATCGCGTCGATACACGTGTATCACTGACGGCTTTTCGATCTCTTTACAGGACCTTGACAGATGTTGAGGAAGGCGGACCAGCCGTGAAGAAACGGAAACTCGGGAAGGGGGCGTCATTTAACTCACAGGGACTTCAGTCGCAGTCTTCATTTGCAGATGTACTGGAGAGGTTTAACAAGGAGAAGGGCATAAGTACGGCAGGTGTGTGTCCTTGATAGTTGCAGCAAATGCGTTTTTGATACGTATCGTAGATGCCGAAGGAGGTGCTGGTGAATGGGAACGCCCCAAATTGGGCGTGATAGACCCCAAACGAGACTCAATAAGTACGCGAGGACTATTTGCAAAGCATATTCATATTGAGGATGCTGTAGTTTTCCAGCAGATCGACGTAGAAGAGGGTGTAGATGGCAACGGTCACTTTGGTATTCGGATGTACGGAGTCACGCAAGTAAGTGAGAAAGGACTTTCGTGTACTGAAAGGCTTATTCGTCTGGCAGGATGGACATAGCGTCATGACGTTGATAACAGATTTTCTCCCTTACTTCTATATCGGACTGCCACGAGGTTTCCAAGATGACGACCTCAGCCCTTTCAGGGAATATCTGAATGTGAGTCCTCGCTGTCTCTCAGTCTTGATTTCTGACCGTTTGGAAGAATCTTTTCGGTAACAATGAAATCGTCCGGAAAGTAGAGAAAATTTCAAAGCGCACCTTGTGGGGCTACAAAGGAGACGACTGGATACCTTTCCTCAAGCTGACCATATCTGACCCCAAAAGCCTCCCCAAAGTCCGAGATGAGTATTTCATGCATTTGACCTTGCTATGGTCCTGACTTTCTTGCTTCTTTCACGTCTCTTTGAACGCGCTGAGTGTCAATTCCGAGACTTATTTCCCCAAGATCCAGTTCCTACTTTTGAAAGTAACATAGTCTTCACCCTGAGATTCATGATTGACACGAAGGTACTATCCTTGACACGAATTCTAGATATTGAGTGACGGGTTCAACAGGTTGTCGGAATGAACTGGATAGAAGTACCGGCCGGGAAATACAAACTAATTCAAAACCATCAAAAACGTTCTAATTGCCAAATCGAACTACATATGAGGTGCCACTGGTTTTAGTACCTGAATTCCCTGAGCTCATAGTCCATAGATATGACGCTTTCATTTCTCATCCTCCAGAAGGAGCCTGGTCAAAAATTGCCCCTCTCCGAATCCTCAGCTTCGATATTGAATGTGCTGGAAGGAAAGGCGTTTTCCCTGAAGCAGAGCATGATCCAATTATCCAAATAGCCAACATGGTGACACGACATGGTATGTTAACGTGTTCTTCTCCACGATTTTTGTTGACTTGGCCCAGGGGAGGATAAGCCATTCATTCGGAACATTTTCACCCTCAACAATTGTGCGCATATCGTCGGATCGCAAGTCATGTCTTTCAACGACGAATCTGAGATGCTCCAGGAGTGGCGAGATTTCGTCGAAAAAGTCGATCCTGATGTCGTTATTGGATATAACGTCGCAAACTTCGATTTCCCTTACTTGATGGATAGAGCAAAAGCTCTTAAAGCGAACAAGTTCAACTTCCTTGGACGATTGAGAAGTTTGTATTGAACCCTTGTATCTTCTCCCGTTACAGGGCTAACTTCTGCAATGCAGATGTGAAGACTGAAGTCAAGAACACGCATTTCTCTTCGAGGGCGTACGGTCAGCGTGACTCAAAAGAGACACCTCTTGATGGTCGCCTCCAGATGGACTTGCTCCAATTCATGCAACGAGAACACAAATTGCGTAGCTATACCCTGAACTCCGTTTGTGCACAGTTCTTGGGAGAACAAAAGGAGGATGTGCATCACTCTGTCATCACTGAACTACAAAATGGAACGCCAGAGTCTCGACGACGTCTAGCCGTGTACTGCTTGAAGGTATAGTCACTTTTGCCGAGCTTAACTGTTACCGACTAACGGCTATTGACACAGGATGCGTACCTACCCCAAAGGTTGATGGATAAACTGATGTGTTTCGTGAATTACTCCGAAATGGCACGTGTAACGGGCGTACCATTTAACTACTTGCTTGCGCGCGGTCAGAGTATCAAGGTGCTTTCGCAGCTCTTCAGGAAGGCGAACGAAGAAGGATATGTTATTCCTGCTCTCAAAGGAGAGGGTACGCTGGATAATCGATTTTCATATGACGCGCTGACATTCAGTTCCGCTTGACCAGGTTCCGACGAAGCATATGAAGGAGCTACCGTCATCGAACCCAAGCGAGGTTACTATGATGTGCCCATTGCAACACTCGATTTCAGTTCGCTATACCCCTCCATTATGATGGCTCATAATCTGTGCTATACGACGCTGTTGGACAAGGGCACGATTGACAGGTTGAACCTTGTCAAGGACGTTGACTACATCCAAACTCCAAACAACGGTACGTCCCCCCCGGTTAATGCGTCGCCTCACACTTATCCTTCACAGACTTCTTTACCACGAGTAAGAGGCGGAAAGGATTATTACCTACTATTCTTGAAGATCTCATTTCCGCTCGAAAACGTGCAAAGGCTGATCTCAAGATGGAGAAAGATCCTTTCAAGAAGGCCGTGTTGGATGGTCGACAGCTTGCTCTGAAGGTGATCCATGTCTATCTGCGTTGATGACCCCTCTTCTAATGTGTCCTTCTCAGATTAGTGCCAACTCGGTCTACGGTTTCACGGGTGCTACAGTGGGCAAGCTTCCCTGTTTGGCAATCTCATCTAGTGTGACGGCTTATGGTCGTCAAATGATTGAGAAAACCAAACAAGTACAGTTCTTCTTGGCCTTTTTTTTCCTTGGCTCACCTCGAGGTATTATAGGAAGTAGAAGCCGAATATTGCATAGCCAACGGTCATGCATATGACGCACAAGTCATTTATGGTGACACTGACTCTGTCATGGTGAAGTTCGGGCCCACAGAACTCTCCCAAGTTATGGCACTAGGTAAGTGGAACTTCTTTATCTATCTCGCCCACCCAAAACTAATATAATGTAGGAGGCGAAGCTGCTGAACTCGTTACGCAGAAATTCATCAAACCTATCAAGCTTGAATTCGAAAAGGTCTATTACCCTTATCTCCTCATCAGCAAGAAACGTTATGCTGGATTGTACTGGACCAAGGTGGAGAAATACGACAAGATGGATTCGAAGGGTATTGAGGTATGAGACCTGGCATTCTAGGGAGATAGGCTGACCAATAATATCTTCTCAGACTGTGCGCAGAGATAACTGTAGACTTGTCTCGACCGTCATTGAGACGAGTCTCCATAAGCTCCTAATTGATAGAAATGCTAAAGCCGCAGAGAGGTTTGTCTGTCCTGGGTCATTCTCGAGCTTCATGCTCACTTTTTTCTTAGCTACGTCAAACAAGTCATATCAGACCTGTTGCAGAATAGGATCGATATGTCCCAGCTCGTGATTACAAAGGCTCTGGCAAAGACTGGTAAGTGTAAACTTCTTCAATAAAGCTGGTTTATGGAAGCTAATCCTTGATAATAGACTATACGGGAAAGCAAGCACACGTCGAACTTGCGGAAAGGATGAAGCAGCGTGATGCCGGCTCTGCACCCGCTTTGGGTGATCGTGTTGCCTATGTCATCGTCAAGGGAATTAAAGGTATCTTGTTTCGTGTGGCGCCGATTGACCATTACTCACTTGATACGACACAGGGGCCGCGGCATACGAGAAATCTGAAGATCCTCTCTACGTGCTTGAAAACAACCTTCCGATCGATACGAAATATTATCTCGAGAACCAGCTGTCAAAACCTTTGATGAGGATTTTCGAGCCTATTCTAGGAGAAAAGGCATCTTCATTATGTTTGTCCCTGCTCTAGTATCTTTCGCTCCGAAAACTTGAGGACTCATGTTTGTTCGCCTGCAGTATCCGGCGATCACACGAGGACAATACAGATCGCCACTCCTACTGTTGGTGGTCTCATGAAGTTTGCAGTCAAGACTGTCACTTGTCTGGGCTGCAAGACAGCCCTGCGGCCGAACAACAGTGTTCCAAGTATGTTCTTTTCCCTTTCTTGCAGATTACACGGCTAAATCGGCCAATGTTAGATGGCGCTGTGTGCAATAATTGTCGGCCCAGGATTTCCGAGCTGTACCAGAAGCAGGTGATGACAGCTTCGGAGCTACAAGTTCGGTTCGCCCGGCTATGGACACAGTGCCAACGGTGTCAAGGTTCCCTACATCAAGTCCGTACTCCTCCTTTTCTTTCGAGATTCCTGTCGTCTGACTGTCGATCAATCTAGGACGTGCTGTGCACAAGCAAGGATTGTCCGATCTTTTATATGCGAAAGAAGGCACAAAAGGATGTCGAGGATGCGAATAATACTTTGGAACGTTTTGATGACGAGGTTTGGTGATCCATTGCATATCAATCATTGTCGTATTTCTCTCTGTATCTCGCTTTCTTGGCTGTCATCGTCACGTTTGGTTGACTTTAACATAGTGTATAATATTAGTATTCATGTTAAGATGGACAGCATATCTAGAGACAACGCTGGATTCTGGGTGAAAACTGTCGGACTTTTTCTACAGCAAGACGCAGAATGTAGGGATCAGTTTTGTACCCGAAGTTGTGAAGCAGAGAGGTATTTGGCTCCTTGAATACGGTCAAGGCAATTCTAAGAGTAACCAGTTGGGCCAGTCGAGTCTTCTTACTGGGAGGAAATCCTCACCTTTGCCTGACAGTCGCAGGTAAAGGGTTGCACTCAGTGCTTGGGTAAAAAAACGTCACAGCTACTCCAGATTCAAATTGGATGCGTTTGAGAGCCCGGACGTGTCATTTGTTCGGGTTAGGAGGGGGAAAGTCGAAAGCAACGTTTGGATCGCAAGAGTGGTTAGTTAGTATCGCCGCCTCCGTTTGAGTATAGGTAAGTTGAAGCTAGGCAAATGATGTTACTACGAACTAAGTCCGAACAAGTTGAACTCAATGTGGTCGTCTGGTCGAGGTTCACATTGTACGGTAGTGTACGCCTTTGGCCAGTACAGTGGAAGATCATGGCATCAACCCAAACAGAGCGCACCACGAGAACTTCTCGTTCACGCGTTCCCCATTAAAAGTGTCACTGAAGGGCAGCCTACTATGGAGGTATGCCTCGTCACAATTGTTTATTTTCCTTGGGGCAATTGATTCCTGGGCCATCATTTAGATATTTCATTAAGTATGTACCAATCTACAGCTGCTGGCTGAACCACTGTCTTTTACGCCACCACATTCGACCGCCTCTCATGAGTAAACGATGAGCCTTAGAGTCGCCCGGCGCACCATCCAGATATCAGACTGAGCAACACGTAGATCCCGAATTTCTAGCGCCTTGACATACCACTCTCGGGAGATAGTGTTGCGGATCCTCTCGTCTCACTCATCTACATCAAGCGCAGTCAACTTTCCGTCTGCGACCACTGCACCGACGATTGTGCCGTACTCGTTGGGAAGAAACAGATGAAACTCTCCCTCGCGGTAATAATCAGCATCCAGGGCAAAGCCCAATACAGTAAATCACTGGATATCCTCGGGGTAGTCGACGCCGATGACAAACGGAATGACGTGCACGTCGTCCCAGTCGATGAGGGCCTTGACGCGGTAGGTTTGTGGGTCAATGAGTATGTGGCAGAAGGCGTAGTCATAGTTCCAGGGCTGTGCGTATGGAGGGTACTGGGCTAAGACACGATATCTGTTGTTGGCAAAGGTGCACACCTGTACTGCAACTGTTGTGAAACTTTCGACGTCACACTGTTCATCGTCGTCCGAGTCGAGATTGGGTGTCTCCCGATTTATACGTGAACTCGAGTCACATACGCACAGGCCATTCTGATGCGACCACAGCTGCACCCAGAGGTCAGACAGAGATACCGAAGATGCCAAGAATGACTGTGACCGCAACAGCATGTGCGACGGCCGCACCATGTAGCTCTTCGGATCAGAAGGTGAAGAGGTGGTTGAGAGACCAGGTGCAAAGGTGAAGTCGCCAACTCCATGTAGTGGATTTGGGAGTGAGGCAAGTAAAGCGGCATGATATTGTGCCAATTTGTCGAGTATGCGAGAGCGTTCGTCGTCTGTTGCAGAATGCTTGCGGCATGATATTGTGCCAATTTGTCGAGTATGCGAGAGCGTTCGTCGTCCGTTGCAGAATGCCATATTTGCCAGGGCTTTATGACGTTGTCCACATACTCCTGGATAATAAACGGCGCACAGACTGCGTGGTCGTGACCAGCATTCCACACGAAGACCTTTAGTACGGGGAGGTTCAGGACATAACGAGCAAAAGACAGGGTGGCGACGGAGGACTCGACGTGAGTGTAACTCGCCGAGCCTTTGAGGGCAATTCGTCTCTTTCAGTCTCCAAATTTAGGTCCGAGCAGAGTATCACATCAACATCGTGTGTTTGATTATCACATGACTAGACCACCTACCAGAAGGGTAGCCCTAACCACGAGTTCTGACCGCACAAACCCTAGAAACTGTACAGTTCCACCGGCAAGCCACTACAACATACCAATTTCGGTACGAGCGATCGGAATTACCCTCAAGGGCGCCCTCAAGACACTCTCACCGACAACTACCAACACCAGCAGTAATGGCCCCCACCAAGAAGTCCAAGGCCGCTAAGAGCACCGAGTCCATCTCTGCCAGGCTCGCTCTTGTCGTCAAGTCGGGCAAGTACAGCCTCGGCTACAAGTCTGCTCTCAAGGCTATGAGGAGCGGTAAAGGTGAGTATGCTTCGTTCCCTATCTTTTCAGGGGCTGGAGCGTGAGGCTGAGAAGGTCCCTTGGGCTGACGAATGTTTTTCTTTCTGCTCGCTTTCTCGTCGCCTGTTGCCGTATTTGAAAATTCTGGTCCTGGTTCTGGTTTATCGGTTTGTTCGGTCGAATGTGATGATCAGCCAAGCTCGTCTTGATTGCTGGCAACTGCCCTCCTCTGCGCAAGTCTGAGCTTGAGTACTATGCCATGCTCTCCAAGACCACTGTCCACCACTTCGCTGGCACCAACGTTACTCTTGGCACTGCTGCTGGAAAGCTCTTCCGCGTCGGGTGAGTGGGCTATATCTCTTAAAATCGGAGGTTGTATTCTGACAGGACTTCTTTCGTTCAGTGTCATGACCGTCATTGACCCTGGAGACTCGGATCTCCTCAACTTCGCTGAGGGCAACGCTGCCTAAGCGCACCAAAAACATTTGATGGTTTTCGTCCTTCACCACTTGCGCGTATTATGCTTTTCGTACAACCATCTATATGTATTACAACCAAATATGAGTCCATGTCGCTTCTCCGAGTACTTTACACTGGGTATGATTGAGACGATCTTAATCTTACGTCAGTGGAGGAAGAGCTCCTTGATAATACGGATAGTATGTTCAGGATTGATCACTGAATGCCCAATGACACGAGGATCAATGAAGATCTCGTAGTCATTGCCGCCCTACATCCCCGTGCAGGTCAGAATTCTGGATGTCTCTGGTGGTTGCGTTTGACAAACCTCATAAGTTTTGTCACCGAAAAAGTGGATCTCGTCAAACTTCTCGTCTTCGACCCGGCGAAGAGCGTATGTCTTGTCCCAACCATTCGGGAAGATGTCAAAGGAAATCTGACCGCCAATTGAAAACGTCAAGCCATAATCGGGGAATTTTTCCTTGAGAACTTGAATGAATTTTGTTCGGTAGCCGTGTTGCTTAATTCAAAACTCGGATGAAAATGGGATGGGACAACAAAGGAGAAGAATAAACCTTATCTATGCGCTCAAACTCAATGCGTTCCTCGATGCTGTTGAGTGATGTCAGCTACCGCAAGCTGATTTGGAGGGGCAAAGAGAACTGACGTCGCATTACGGCCAATTGGACTAACATTGATCATTCCTCGACGGAACTCAACGAAGGTTCCGCTGTTAAACAAAAAAGTGGCTATCATCAGAAAAATGAATTGTAGTACTCCAAGTAGAAACCTTACCGTTTGATAGGAATGTCCATGTCGGCAATGTAGTGGAGAATGAAGTTAACGAGAGGTTTGTATCGCTCCTCGCCGACGAAGCCGATGAATGATTCTGAAGGGAGGGGTTGCCCGAGTTTGTAGGCTATAAGACCATTCTCAGCGAAAGCATAATCGAATTCCTCCAAGACTGGCGTTCAGGTCAGTAACTAGATGCATGTTCGAAACTAGCGATGGTGTACCATTGGTTCCTGGTGTTTGGAGTTGTTCGGTAATTTTAGCAAGGTTGGAACCACCAACAAATCCAACGACGACTTTCTTGCGCAGTTCCTTTAGAGTGTTGATCATCTCTGGAGATGCACTCTGTGTCCAGACACAATGATCATTGGCTACGGTCAGGGGTATATCCTTCTCATCAAGGAAAGAGAACACACTTGTCGCGCCAGAGAAAGCGTGCCATCAACGTCAAAGAGGCATAAAATATTGCGAGGACGGTCTTTGAAGGTCTTGGACATGGTCTTTGGTGCTCAAGATTTAAGGGAGGTATATAATCGATTTAAAGACGTGCGGTTGTGCTGTCGTGTCGTTATACATGGTCTTTGGTGCTCAAGATTTAAGGGAGGTATATAATCGATTTAAACACGTGAAGTTGTGCTGTCGTGTCGTTAGTCGTGGCTTCATTGAGCTGTTGCTATCTGATAGTCGCTATTTCTAGACAAGCTCGGAGATCGCCGAGAGAGTCAAGATTGCTCAGGAGAATGGACTCGGGCTTCTGGATATATACCACGATTCGACAAACCAACTGGTCCACACATCGTCTGTATAGACATTCAAATGCAAGCCCAGCAAGTATTTCATATCTACAACCTTCCGCGGGAACTTCTTGATACCCTGACCCTGCGAATATTACTCTCGGAACCGCCGCCACCAACCAACACGAAGTCTACTCTCATCTTCAATCCTTCTGAGGATAGCAGACAAATTCAGGATGGGTTCGACGGCGCTGTTATCTCTGGGGCCGGTATTGGCGCTCGAGCGTGTAACATCTGCCTAGGCGCCACTTTCTCGGATGTGGATGAACAGAGGACACACTTCCGGTCGGACTGGCATCGATATAACGTGAAGACGCGACTCAGTGGCGGTCAAGCTGTTTCTGAGGAAAATTTTGGCCAACTCGTAGAAGGTGCACAGTTTTTCTTATTTCCATGTCACAAAACTTGAACTGAACGGCTGAATACCGCAGCCTTGGACGACTCACTATCGGGCTCGGCATCTTCTTCATCTGAGGACGAATCTTCCGGAGACGGCTCTTCTGATGCGGTGAATGCTCTCATCAGCAAAACAAAACGTCTCAATGCGCAGCTAAACTCTGCAACGGATGATGCATTAGTAGACCAGAAGCATGTTCCTCAATCCCCCTTTGCATGGTTCCACTCGCCACAGCATCAGACACAGCTCGGTGTTTACAAGAGCATCTTCCCATCCTTTATTGAGTCAGATGCCTATCTCCAAGAGTTGAAGGACATGCAAATGGGTGGCCCTGAAGGAAGGACCTGGGCTATGTTCATGGTTGCGGGAGGTCACTTTGCCGGTGCTATTGTCAAGGTTGGCAAATCGGATGAGGAGAGAGCAGAAGAAGTAGAAGAGGCAGTCACAGCGGCTTCAGGAAAGAAGAAAAAGCTCAAAAAGCCTAAGCCGGAGACGGAAGTCTTGCGACACAAGACTTTCCATCGATATACAAGTGAGTCTTCTATGGAAATTTATCTCCGCAGGTATACTCATCCATATGTTAGCGCGAAGAAAGCAGGGTGGTTCGCAATCTGTCAACGATAATGCGAAAGGACCTGCGAAAAGTGCTGGTGCACTGTTGCGCCGATATGGCGAGCAAGCGCTCCGAGAAGTGAGCTTTATCCATTTAAACAAGGGTTCTATCTTATGCGACATGTGAATAGGATATCCGCAATCTACTTCTGGATTGGGCAGAGGACATCGATGCGTGCGAACGGATATGGATTCGTGCTAGCACATCGAACCGACGCATATTCTTGGATTTTGAGGGTCCTATAGCTAAGGGTGACATCCGGCTTCGAACCTTCCCTTTCCCTACCCGCAGACCTGTAAGTTTAATGAATTCTCCGGTCGCCTGCACAACACATCTAATCTCCATGTCAGACACAATCTGAACTCGCGCGTTGCCTTCTTGAACTCACGCGACCGAAAGTCTCTCATTTCACGGAAGACGAGCTCCGGCAGCAGGATGAAGCCTACCTCGCTTCCATCAAACCTAAACCTCCTAACCCCGCCCCTACACCCGCACCCCAACCTCTAGTCCAGCCTCTGATACCACCAAAACTCAAACTCACCAAAGAGCAAGAAGTGCTCAAGGATAAATGGCTCCGAGCGTTCGACATGATGAGCCGAGATCGCTTAGAGGCGCTCAAATCCTTCTGGGACCGCGAGTCGGATGCGTTGGGTGGAATAAATGCACTTGTTCCCGAATTTGTCTCCGTTGATGCGAGCGGAAACATGAAGAAGGCAGGAACGTTACTACAGGCTGCGGTCGTGGCAGGGAGTGAGGATATTGTCAAGTGGTTATTGGAGGAGAAAGATGCCGATCCCACCATCCCTGTACCCTCCACGTCTCGCGACGATGACAAAGGCACCGCTGAGGAGGGGAAAGGCGAGGAAGACGATTTGGACAGGGTTCCGCTGAAACCTGGAGCATCCAGAGCCGCATATGATTTGGCTAGAAGCAAAGCCATCAGAGATATCTTTCGTCGATGTGCCGCCATATATCTGGATAAGTGGGATTGGCTTGGAGCTGCGCGAGTCCCCAGCGGGTTGAGCAAGGAAATGGAGGAGGAGAGAGATGAAAAGAAGAAAGTACGGCGGAAGGGTTTGAAGGAAAAGGTGAAGGAGCGTGAACGGGAGGCTGCCGCAAAGAAAGCAGCCGCTGGTATTGTGGACTCTGAACCAGAGCTTGAACCGGCACCTATGCCAAGATTGGAAAATCCAGCTGGTCCACGAAGACTTGGTGGGTTTTCTGGCACAAGTGATGGTGTTGCTGGCTTGACTCCGGAGATGAGGGCGAGAGTAGAACGAGAACGGCGGGCACGGGCAGCAGAAGCCAGACTGAAAGCCCTTTAGGTACAGTTATGTCCTGTTATGGCATTGTCACGTATGCAACATTCACATTGAAATACCATACTGGATTTGACATACATCACTGATTTTTTTTTTTGGAGCAAGAACTTTGGTAATTCAAAGTGATGCTTTATTTAGAGATTTCCATGGGATAAAGAAGCAGCAAAGCAACTCACATGAAAGTTGTGGCATTAGAGACATTTCAGGCTCGACTCCTGTCAATGATGGTAATAACGATTCAATCAACAAGTTTGATTCACCACCAGCACTCATTACTGGGAATCAACATTAATTATGAAACAAAATCATTGAACAGTCTCGGGTCTCAATTCGATTCAATTATCTAGTCACGACTTGTTCACAAGTTTGAATTGTGGACAATAGTGTTGCTCAGTATTGATTGAGGTGGCAATTCAAACTTGCCAGCTGAATTGTTCCTACCATCATTGACAGGAGTCAAGCTTGAAATGTCTCCAGTATGGATGAAAGAAAGGAGTATCAGAATCTCAATATTTTCAAGCTCCGCTTGAAATTGCCTTCTAGTGACAGCCTGTCACACCTATTTAGATCATTGCCTTGATTCCAGTTCTCCTTTTATTCTATTCCCAGCTTTGTCTTTCATAACAATCCTTAGCAGATTCCGACTTCCAGCCTTTGCTCCTCCTCCCAGAGTCTCTTCACACAGCTAGTACCAGCTCCTGTTGTCAGTTGATGGCACAGGTATCTTCAACAATTGAATCCAACAGTTTAGAGCATCTGGTGGCTCAGCATGACATGGTAGTGACTCAGGCAAGTGCAGAGAGCATTGTAGAGCTTTCCAAGAACATGATCCACCCTGTCAAATGTGAATGGGGTGCTGGAACAAAAACAGAGTGTGATGTTTTACTAGGTTCATGGACACTCTTGCAAAAGGTATGAGATAAATTGCACAAGTACTTTAGGAAAACATCACTAATTTTCCACCAGCACCTGCATATTGTGCATTGTGAAGCTGTCAATGTATTTTCTATTCCATGATTGACCAGAGAATCAATTTTTGATCTGATTTCTTGTAGGATGGCTTTTTTTGTGCTCTTCCCAAATGCAATCACCAATTTCACCTCAGCCAAGAGTCTTTTGCAGATCATCTTGATTCTGCTCATTTGATACGGCTGTCTTTCCCTTGTCCAGTTCCAGGTATGTTTTGAATAGGCTTATATTCTATTTTTAGTCATATCAAGCACTCTTACTCAAATTAAACTACAGGCTGCAGAGCATCTTTGCTTCGAGGAGTGGATTCTCTTATGAAACACTATGAAGAGGAGCACCAAAATGTTCATAAACAGCCTCTACAAATTCCCGAAAAAGCTAGTACAATCTGGAAGCCAAACCAATCACTCTCTCATAGCAATGGTTCTGCAAAGGACATGGGCTCTCAAAGCTGTTCCCAACCACCTGTCTTACCTATAGAAGCAGGGAGAAGACTGGGTGCCCTTCTAGTCTCTCCAGTGAAATTACCTTGGAGAATGAAAGAAAGAAGGGAGAAAAACCTGGATGAGTGGTTTCCCAGCCAACTGAGCCAGTCTCAGGGTCCTAGTCTGCACCCAATGACAAGGAGGAAGAGGACAACAGCAAAACAACTGGAGAAGGTGAAGGAGATGAAGAAAGTAGAAGACGAAGAGGGTGTTACAAAGATTCGGTTGGATAATTTGATAAGGTTTGATGCAGAGGATGACCTGATGGGTTTAGTTGAGAGTGGGATTGATGGACGACAGTTTGTTGGTGTTAGAAAGGTCAGGGTCACATTCATAGGTTCTCAAGAGCACAGAGGGCCGAAGTTGGAAAAGAGGATCAACAGTGGGCTGATTGTTGGAGAACAACCAAAGCTGCTTATGGCTGATCTCTCCCGGCCTCAACCTATGTTGACACGAGAGGATGTGGCTCAGAGTGTTGGAGTTGAAAATACAGAGACAGGTCGGGCAGTGAGAGGGATCACTTTTGAGGTGATGGCAAGAAAGATGGAGACAATGGAGAAAAACGGAGAATCAATTGACTCGGGGCGGTTGCTACATGACTTTACACTTTAATATTGTTGCCCTATACTTTAGGCCCTGTTCAGAACGTTGGCCTGACCTGCAAGCGGTCCGCCAAAACACAAGCCATCACGACCACTTATAAGCCAGAGCATGCCTGCAAGCAAATGTTTTGGTGGGGAAATTGGGCCTAAGCTGAGCCCAGACTGACTATCTGAACAGGGCCCTAACAATTTTGTAATCTCTTTCTTGACAAGGGGCCGGTGCTGCCAGCTCAGACCTTGCTTGCCTAAGCCCAATGGAGTTTTCGGAGAGAGATGAATAGCTAACAGACTTGAACAGAGGTGCGGGAGTAGCCGTAACAGCTCAGGACGAGGTTCCGTACAGATGTATATATAGTACGATCCGAAAAGCTCTAGCGCGCGGGACAGACAATACGCGAAATTTTGACAATACATCCGCGTACCGCACGATGTAGACCTGTACATCCACAACCACCAGGAATGAAAGTCCCAGCTGGCGACATCGACGTTCAACGACAGGTTGCTGCCACCAGCGTCCAGGTGTGTAAATACCATTGGATCTTCGAGAGATACGACAACGACAACTTCTGGTATGCTCCAGGGAAGGAGGAAGTTCTTTGGGCAGTGAGGGAGCCACCCTCGCCCGTTTGTAATCGACCTCGAAGTGGTGGAGGATATGTACAACAGAGTGGAATGGTAGAGACTTGTATAATACAGTTCACGCATGGTATGCACCCTACAACCCAACGACTGCCGCTCTACGCACCCTGCGCCAGGATACTCTTAACAATTTCGTAATCTCTTTCTTGATTGCAACTTCCCAGGTCATGTTGGGATAGTTTCATCCAAATAAGACCAAATCTTGTGGTCGTGACAGACATGATTGCACCCACTGGTGATTGAAGTTGACCAGTTCCTGTTCTACTCTTATTCTTCCCTGGCTTTTTTGAGATGGGTCAACGACTGGAGCTCAAGGACCCAAGGCCCTCAACTGACGAAAATAACCGGCATTTGGCTGTTGAAGCCCGAAGAGGTTGCTACCAATAACCAGACACTCTGCGACGGGCACAGCGCACCACCTTCCATTATCTTCGTCGTCGCCTAGACCCCAAATCCTGCTATTCAACTGTGCTCAACCTCATAAACGCTCTGGAGTGACTGATCGGTGGTCATCGTCACTGATAAATAATACACACTTTCGCTCTCCCTCGCCAGCGGTCCAACCGGTGTTCTCATGCTTGGCGTCAGCTGGTCATCGGGTTAAACTGAGCCGTTGATGCTAGCACATGAAGCCTAAGATTCAGCAAGAAGCGGCTATTTCTCATAGAGAGTTTTGGCCAGATACTCCGTCCCTGCATTTCATCTTCACTGGCCACTTCAACAATCTGTATCCGAAATACACGACTTCCTGCTGGCCTCTCCGATTTTCCAAAACATTTTGTTGTTTTTGTTGTATATTATTCGAACGTGCGAATGCGTGAGGACGCAGAGGTATCGCTTTGGGTGCTCGGACGTTGGTATTGTCCAACGGCCTCACCGGAAAATAGTGGCGCTGGGCCGGAACTTAAATCCAGAGATTTTATTGAGCAATCTTCATCGACAAAAGATCAGCTTCAGACAATCGCCTGGAAGACCGCGGCGTTCTAGTGCCGAGAGGAGCCTGAAAGTGGGTTGATTTCGGGACGTCACTGTTATAGGGAGAGAGGCTCGGATGTTGAATTAAGGAATGATCTGAATAATTGCTGACTTGAACACATTGTCATGCCCTGTGTGCTCTCAGTGAAAAGGTGTTTATTCAAATTCCAATGCAGTCACTCATAGTCGTACCGATTCCTAACCTCGTATGTAGCGGTAACGTAGCTATTAGCATAAGGGTGCCCAGCAAAGCAATGCGTAGCTGCAGTTGTAATAATTCAAGCTTCCGCTATGTTCTTATTTTTCTTCTCTTCTCGACATCTACGAGGGGCATCTGGCTGGATGGACGTTTCGAAGCTCGAGTTCATGGAAATAGTTATTTCGAGTAGATCACGTGACCGTTGGAAGATTGAATTTCGAAACGCATTTGCGAAATCTCCATTTCTATCAAACACTCGAATGTCGACTGGGCGTGAGTTTCTCATTTCAAGTGAGGTCAGCATTTGACTTGAATGCAATAGGTCTTTCTCTTGCGCAGCAACTAGCCCAGCTAGATCAACCCGCACCAGTTGGTGCGCTTCTTAGTCAATTGCACGAGAGCCCTCTCACATATCTTTTTTTCTCAAACAGATTTGGACCCCGAGGATCTGGCCGTGCATGAACGGGGCTCAGATGACGAAGGGCGCGCTACTTCTACAGCGGCTCGTGAACATTACTTCGAGGTTGGGTGCGTCTACCAGACACTTTTTGTTCCCGAAATGACATTGATTTTCCATGTTCTGCTTCACTGGCCCGAACATGATGAAGGCCGAGCTCTCTTAGGAAGCTGCATGACAGTGTCTCAGATTCTAAATACGAGGGTGTGAAGACGAGTAGAAAGAAACTAATGGAAATTTTGGACAAGGAAGAGGACGAGGCGGAAGAGGATGAGGATGAAAGTGAAGAAGATGAAGAAGGACTCGATAGTGAACAGGAGGATGATGCAGTTGAAGGTCCTGAAGAAAGTGGGAGAGATGAAGAGATAGACAGTGAGGTTGAAGAAGACGAGGAGCAGCTACCAGAACGAACAGCAACGTCGCAAGCACCAACTCGAAAATCTCAAGAACCTCCGAGCACGGAGGTTCTTACTAACTCCCTCCAGAGAACGAGAGAAGAAGATTTGAGAAAAGGGAAAGCGGTGGTGAGACAGATGGTGAGTGCCCATCATATAAACTCGGCATGAAAACACAATTGACTGAATCTTAGAGTTTGTGGGATTCGCTCCTCGACGCAAGAATTCGCTTGCAGAAGACAGCTACGACCGTGAATAAAGTCACTTCGGTTTGTGCTTTCCCCGTTCACCCTGACACTGACACTCATATCCGGATTTATAAATTTCAGTCAGGTTCGAGAAGCATACTCGAATCGGCGGAGTGTCAAGAGAGCCTGCGAAAATATCTCGAGGCCTCTATCCTGTTGGCTGAAGATCTATTCGAATTACAGGAGGTTCGTTCTTGCTCTTGTTCTTCCCCTGTCCTTATTTCTAAAACGAGTACCAACAGATGGTTCTCAGCATGAACGAGGTAGCAACATCACCCCCACGCAAAAAGCGAAGAATCCAAGAAGATGACACCCTCGAGAGCTACACCGCGTACTTTGACGCAGCTAGCGACAGCACTGCAAAATTGGAGCAGGCGTACGCCGTTTGAATACACACCAGTTAACCGGGACTAACAAACTGTCAGTGTTCACCCTTGGCTCGTCCAAACTCTTACAAAATGGTCGGCTAAGATACAAGCCGTGGCGCCCTCTGTCCTACTGCCTTCAAACCGTAATGCATTCTCCAAAAACTCTCAGAACGTCAAATCGGCTGTCCAAATGGTGGACGAAGCATTGCTGGACCATCCCCGGTTGTTGGCAAAAACTCGACTAGCTCGGGGGAAAACCAAGAGTGAGGCTGCAGATGGAAAGGAGGACAACGAGATATTTGATGACACAGACTTCTATCAACAACTACTGCGCGATGTCATCGAGTTTCGTGGCGACGGAGCTGGCGGCGCGGATGATTGGATGGCTTTGCAGCGCGAGAAAAAGGCGAAAAAGAAGATGGACACGAAAGCGAGCAAAGGAAGGAAATTGCGGTACTTTTTTTCTACTGTTGCAACTGGCCGTCGCTCATACAGGTACTAGGTATGAGGTTCACGAAAAGTTGCAAAACTTCATGGTCCCTGTTCCTGTCGCCAGTTCTTGGCACGAAGAGCAGATTGACGAACTTTTTACTTCGCTGCTGGGCAAAGGGTTTGAAAGTACTCTTGTAGATGATGCTCCCCTACTAGACGCTGAAAGAACTGTAGAAGTTGACGAGGCCATTAGAGGCGGCTTTAGGGTGTTTGGGTAGACATATTATTGTATATATGTTCAGTGATTTCCATTTACATCATGGAGGGTATTCACGTGGAGATCAGGCACGGAGCCACCACTGTGGAGGAACAAGACCAAATATGACCGCGCATGTAAAGCAAGCCATTACGCACTCTGTCCCAATCTCGACCATTTCACTTCACATTCACCACCGGAGACCACGTACGAACAGATCCTCCCACTAGGAACTTTGGCCTGCACAGTCCTCGCAGGCAGCCCCAGGGTTTTGTCACAATAACTGCGGAATCCCCTACTGAAACAGTTACAAATGGATACTTTTGAAGACGAGAATCCCTTTGAGGATGCCGGTCATCTGCCTTCCGAAGCATCTTCAACCTCAAAGGTGGCCCTTTATGAACCGCCTTCTGGCCAGCTGTCTCCCTCATCCCCTAAATCACAAACTCAGCCATTTCCCTCACCCGGCACTCACAAAGCGCAGCCGACCAACTATAAGACAGACTTTTGTTGTGGCACGGACAGAATTTTACACTCTGGAGATGACGTGGAAATTCGAGTGCGTCATTTAATCATCACGACTGTTTGGAACAAACAGCCTAACCGTCTTCTAGATAACGGATGCACAGAAGACATCGGTTAATGCAAGCTCACCGTACATTGTATACGTTATAAGAACCGATGTATGTATCCCTCTCGAGAAAGAACAATTCGATGTTGCTGAACGACGTGTCAGAATGCGGAGGCTAGACATCGCTACTCGGAATTCGAATCGTTTCGACAGTGCATGGCCAAGTTGTACCCAACCTTGATCATACCACCCATTCCTTCGAAGAACACGATCGGAGACTACGCCGTTAAGCAGGCAAAGGCGAAAGAAGATGCTGCGATGATTGCGCGACGCAAACGGATGCTACAGACATTCCTGAACCGCATTGCGCATCATCCTATCTTATCCAATGAACATGTATTTCACCGATTCCTGGATGGTGAAGTGTCGTGGGTGCGCATGGTTGTTGCCTTTCCTTTTTTTTCATATCTAATGAACCCAGACGGAGGTCCTGAACTCGCCACCTCTGACCCTTCTGCCAAAGAACATTCTAAAAGCTCCTTCCCACAATCCAACGGATCAGAATGCATCTCCGGCTTACAACGCTCTCGTAAATCCCTCCGCAGCTCATCCTCTCCGAAATCCCGACCAACGGTTCCTTGACTCCGAAGCCTTTACTCATAAATTTGCCAATCATCTCAGCGGCCCCATGGAAAAGGTTACACGAAGAGTCATTAAGCGATGGACCGGTATGAAGACACGCAAGAATATTGAAATGAAGCGCGCGCTGATCGTTTTGAACAGACTACGCTCAAGACCATGCTGATTTAGGTGCCACCTTGAATGGATTTAGCCTGAATGAAACAGGGGCACTCTCTGCAGCAATTGAGAAGACAGGACAGGCCGCTGACGCCACTTATATGTCAACAACGAAACTGGTGAGCTTTACAGCTTCCGTTGGAATTAAGGCGTATAAATTCGCTCTGGTAGTTGCAAGAACTGGAACAGAACTGGGCAGAACCTTTGCACGAGTACTCACAGTTTGCATCCATTATCAAGAAATTATTAGCGTACCGGCATCAAAAACACGTGCAGTACGAGATGACTCAAGACGCCCTTGCGAACAAACGTGAAAATCTAGAAGAGCTTGAAAAGAGCGAACACGAAGCGAAACGATTAGAGGATGCTCTAAGTAGAGGGAGGCTGTCAGCCCAATCCAGTCCGCCTGGCCAACAACAGCCTATATCTACACCATCAAGTCCGGAGATCGTGGGAGAGGAAGAGGAGGGCAATGAGGCCAATTCTTGGCCGGCAACATTACCGCCGCACCCTGGAGCCAACCCTGCTCAACGGAAGGCGAGAGCTCCCGGTATGGGTCTCCTGAATGCTTTGAGCTACACCCTGCACGGTATGATGGATGTGGATCCAGAGACTGCTCGTCGGAATACGATCACAAAAACCAGAGAGAACATATCTCAGGTGAGTGATCAGGCTTCGCAGTATCTTATTCTCCTAACTTTCTACACCCCTAGTTGGAGGACGCCCTTCACTTATCAACTCAGGACCTGAAATACTCGAGTTCTACGATTCAAGCGGACCTTGACAGGTTCCAACGGCAGAAAGTTGCAGATCTCCGGGAGATGGCGATCAATATGGCACGAAGCCATCGTGAGTGGTGTAAAAAGGTCCGTTGAACCCTTGGCCCCTGCAAAATTTCGATCGTGTATAAGTGGCTCACACCCTCTCTGATAGAACCTGGAAGCTTGGGAGGAAGCAAAGAAGGACATTGAAGCCATTCCGGACCATCCAAATAGGCTCCCTTCTACTGTAGGCGGAAATGCTACTGCTCCACCCGATGCGACACCTGGTGCTGGTTCTTCGGGGAAAGACAGAAGGGATTCAGTAGCCACCGTCAACGGTCGCTAGCCCTTCTTGTTCAGTCTTCTGTCCTTTCTTTCCGCGGGTGTCCTGCCCTTTTCATTCATTTGGCTTGATCTGCTCCTGGTTTTTCCAGGTTACTTGAATTACGTTTGGCGGTGAATGACTTAGGGGAACCAGCTTTTATTTATATTCTGAGGCTTTGTTTCGATAAAGGATGCACTTAATGCGCTTTACAGACTTGTACGCTGGGGAACCTCTTAGGACTACATGTGCCTTCGTTGGGAAATTGACTACCAACTCTTTACGATTGTTGTCAGATCAGCACCTCAGGGAAAGGGTAGGTAAACACAAGGTGTACAGATCTCGAATCCCGTGGCTCGCTCGCAGTTTCCCATCGGCACTGAATATTTGGCATGGGCCGCCCTGAGACACGCCGGAGCACGTCTACTCATAACGGCAGGTCCTCGTGAGTACGAGGATCTCGCTGGTCATAGCTGCACTATGCCTAAGAAGCTATCTGCCTTAGGAGGGCATTTGAGGAAAAAACACGGTAACAATGTTTATACACTGGGCCTATGAGTCAATAAGCCAGCCGTTCTTTGGAAAACATACCGAAAAGTTATTGAAGATTCCGACCTTATTGTGAATATATTGTATCTTTGTCATGATCGTAAACACGGTAACAATGTTTATACACTGGGCCTATGAGTCAATAAGCCAGCTGTTCTTTGGAAAACATACCGAAAAGTTATTGAAGATTCCGACCTTATTATGAATATATTGTATCTTTGTCATGATCATTACAATAAAGATTCAAAAATCCATATGGGATATTGACTCGCTGGCGAAGTGCATATCAGCCTCCCCTCCCACGTTTAATTCTGAATCCGTGGCTTTGAAATTGAATTACGAGTTTCACGCTCTCCCGAATCTCCTGTAGTTAGATTCTTGTGCATTCTGCTATAGACAAATTCTTTCTGGGTCTCAATTCTGTGCTAATCCACAAACTTCCCTCGAAAAACTCCCAGACTCCTCAGCTTGACCCCGACGGGTTCATTTTCAATATCACGAGATTACAGCACTCGAACTCGAACGCATCTCAAGGGTTCCGGTCTGTGACCTCTTATCTAAGTGGTACAAACATCGGCTTCTTCCCTGATTGTTCCCATCACTCCGCATCGTTGTTCAAGGTCTCACACTCAAAGTGCGTCACCCAGCCTGACGGGAGAGTCAAAATGTTGACTCGGTGATCGCTTCAAGCACCACCTATTCTAACGAGATCATGATCGATTCCGTGCCTCAACGCCCGGGAGATGAGGGTTTCAACACCCATGGCCAGGTCTTACTTATCCTATGTGGTCCTTATCGCATCCGGTAAAGTGAGGTTTCCTGGCCCCAATGACCATCTAAAACAGTCTGACTCATTTCTTCTGGTTTGATACAAGTCCACGTTTGCCAAAGCACTCCAAAGGCATTTCCCTCGTTTTCGAAGATGTAATCAAGACGAATTAGGAAGTAGACGAGAAGTGGAGAGTGTTACGAGAGAGTTCCTGGAGCTGGGATATTCAATCTGCGTTGACCGTACGAACTTTGATGCAGCGTAAGTGTTCCTGTGCTACATTTGTCCTTTTCGCAGTTACCATCAGGCTTCCCCCGGAAGGGAACAAGCCCTCATTTCATAGAGAATACGTTTCTATGTTTGATACTTGACTCGTTGGCAGTCGATCGATCTACTGACGCAATCCATATCTATCTCCTTCGTTGATTAATAGGCAGCGGTCTCATTGGATTAAGATTGCTCGCGAGTTTCCCGGGACTGTGGTTTGGGTTATTGTTTTCGACACACCATTTGAGGTTAGTTCAAAATCGCAGCTTCTTTTCCCTCCCTCTACCCCCGCAACCGCCAATCTTAATACACTAGATAGAGAATTGGCCTGGCTTTCTAATAGACACACAATACCCGATTTCGTCCCAGCATGTTTCCCGGACATCCCCTTCTCATTCTTCTTGAATGAAATTCTTGGTACTCATTTATCACTTTCTTTTGTCGTAACCAAAATAGAGATGTGCTGAAAGACTCCGCAAAAGTGAGTGCCTGTTCAACTGTCAACTCATCCTTCGGTGCATCAGATATTCAATGAACTTCCCCATCATCCGATGATTTCGATCAGCCCCTCTTTAACTGGTCTTTTGTCTTTCAAGTTTTCCATCCAGCTCAATCTCCAATTTTATCTCTATCTTTCTCGCCCATCTTCGACTCTGACCGATTGTTTTTTTGCTCTTCGTCCACAAAAGGAACATCACATCCCACCATCAAATCCGCAGAAGAGGGCATACCGATTCTCGCACGATTTGCCAAAGACTTTCGTCATCCAGACCCTCGTGAGGGATACAATTGTATTCTGTATCTTCAGCCGCCTGCTTCCTCGATCTCAGGTAGAAACAATGGCGCTGTCTCGGACGCTATAGGCATTGGGGCGGAAAATACTAGTGAATACTACACGAGATCAGAAATTGCTTCAATTCTTCGACGGATCCGAAGTTCACCTGCGGTAATACCCCCAGAAGAATTCCTTTACGCATTTGCTACCTCGTCTTCTGATTCTGGCACTGTCGCTTTGGGAACGGCAAACCACCCTAATACAGGTGGGTCCGTCTCAGTTCGAGATACTTGACATTGCTGGCTTAATTCTGGTCTGACAGAAAGGGGATCGGATTTTTCGTGGCATTTGCTCCATGAGAACCGCGACAAAAAAGGGACAAATCCAGGACGTTCTTCACGAGCCAGGTTGTCCGCTACCCCACGACAAACAGGGTGCAATGTCTCCCAGAGAGGCAGGGAAACTCAGTGTGACGCAGGCTATGCTTACGCTTCCCGCAGACCTTATTCGCCGGTCAGAGAACTTGGCAAAGGCAGTGGTCACGGTCCAAGAGCCTCTGGGGAGTAATGGAGAGTCCGCAGTCGCTAGAAAACCGTCGGTCACCCGTTCAGATTTTGACAGCCTGAAAATATACAGAAGACAGTTAAGAACTCCACTTTGTCACAATACACAAATTCATACTGTGTTTGTCATTTGAACAGGTGATGTAGACTTATATACTCGAATTTAACACCTAATTCCTGGTATTAGAATCGCCAGCACTAATATCCATGATTCTACTTTCACACCTAGCGAGCGAAGGCTAGGACCTCGTATTCGGGTAGCATCCTTCTCAGAAATGTCTTTCGTGGACAAATTGGGGACTTGACCAGAACAAACGTCAAGGTTCCCATCGGTGATACGGGGAGAGCGCCCGAGACCTTGTGAATATATGCGTCAAAACACTCATAGCGTCTATTCACTCAACCACTTAGTGACTTGTAATCATTGAAAAAATGGATTAAGCGCGACGACCCTTTGACACCACGTAGAGTCATCGTTCTATCGACTTTGTGGAACACACCTCAATCGGAAAATTGCGTGCAATTTGGTGTGGGGATCTCTTCGGAGGGGCTTACGCCAAAGGCGTCTCCTATGCATTAGGTCCTTAGAGCAACCCTGCAAGGGGTATTATTGAACGCTGCAAGTGGCAATTTCGATCCCTCGGAGTGGATATGCTTTTTTGGCTCGTTCGGTTCGGAAAGATTGAGAAACCTCAAGCGGATATGAGTAAGAGTTTGTCTGATAGATGTTCGTCAGGTCTTCTGCAATATCATAGTATGGCGTTGCCACATGTTGACTGCCAAAGGAGCCCACCGTTACGTCGCCTCAGAACAGCGCAATAAGAGCCTGCGTTCCAGCTGACGCTTCCTCGTGTTCTTTCTCTATTCTAATCCCTGTGCGGCCAATGTTCAGAGCTTTCTTAAGTAAAGAGATACCGATGCATGTGATAGATGTGGAAAATGCGTTTTGTTCTGAACCTGAAAATGAGTTGCTGCTCATGGCACCTTGTTTGTGGTTCTCATTACACTCTCAGGGCGTTCTTTCTCCTTTTTCCCGAGTCATCGATTGGCATCGAGTATGAAATATATTACAGCAGCAGTTAACCTTTTTCCGCCTCAACAATCCAGAAGATTGGCGAATGCCAGCGAGTAAGATTGGCTCCAATCTCTGAGTCCCACTGATCCCCAATCTTCGATATACATAAGGGCCATAGCATTGTATGTACTTACAAGCGTGGGCATGTGCATGCGAGTGTGCGTGCGCTTCCCTTTTTAACACTAGTCTCGTTGCCCCCACTTCGATTGTGTTAGGGGTGCTGGCTAGCCGTCGTAAGATTATGTAGGAGAGAGATAGCTGTCAACTTCATTATCATCGATCGAATTCGCGGGCGGAAGGAATCGTAAAAATTCAGGGGCCGTTTCCCAGGTCCTTGAAGTTTGAATTAAGTATTGCATTACCGTAGGATCCCCTGAGATATTGAGGTTTTAGCGTTTTAAGGGGCCCTTGAAGAATATTTGGGCAGGGAGAGAGTCGTCGTCAATCAGAAGAACGTCCTTCCAGAAGGGGGCGGTCAATTGGACGGACATTATTGCAGGGTATTCGGTATATCACGGTGGCGTTGGCTTTGACGCACTTTCGTGCTCTTAGCATCGGTGACGAGGGGATATCCATGAATTTTTCACGCGTCATACCCAAAACTGCCTCGCAGCATGTAGAAACGTGTCCAGCTCCCTGAATTAGTCTCCGGTAGAATTTGCCCGCCGCTGGACTCAAACAATGTTCCTCAAGGAGCCGAGTGAAAAGTACCGTGATCCCTGTGGCGGTCAATACATGTCAATGCGATGAATTGTTCAGGTGTCCGATGGTCTATACAGGAGGATCGTGTTCGTCGGCGCGGCGAGTAGAACTAGGCCCCGTGTCCTCAGGTATATGAGTAATGGTCGGGATCATGCAGTGCGCCGAGGACAGTACTAAAGGATGTAACCTCAGCAGCAAACCGGTCTAAGGCACATCTGGATCTGACAAGACTCAAGCAGATTTATCGTCGGGCGAACCTGGAGTGCCCTCGGCTTGATTCATTTTCTTCCCGAGAATCTTTGCACTGACCTGAAATGAAGTCGATATGTGAGTGTTCGTGTTGTGGCTGAATTGTCAATGCCACGCTGGAGATCGACTTACGTTTCGTATGTGCATAGCGGCACGCTCGACTCCAAATTGTTTGCTGAGCTTGTACTTTTCGAGCGCTTCCTCCAACTTGCCGGCTAGAATAGATGCACACGGCGAATGTGCTAAAATTAGACACAATACTGCACGAGTTGTGCGCGCGGAGAAAGAACTGACTGGCTTCCAAAACAGCGGCATGATTAAAAGCTATTTCAGGATCCTCGGGAGAGAGAGAAGAAGCAATCCTGTTGAACCCGTATCAGAAGGTGACAGAAGAGGTGACAATGTGGGTCACCCTACTCGAGGTGGTGCAGGGCAAGGTCCGGACGAGGAACTTGATCCAATGGTTAGCTGTCTATCACACTGGAAGGAAGCTTGAGGTTGACAT
This sequence comes from Leucoagaricus sp. SymC.cos, assembly GCA_001563735.1. Lineage (NCBI taxonomy): Eukaryota > Fungi > Basidiomycota > Agaricomycetes > Agaricales > Agaricaceae > Leucoagaricus > Leucoagaricus sp. SymC.cos. The sequence goes on along the minus strand of KQ963288.1, from coordinate 104,197 downwards.
ACCGGGCGAAATGATGTAAGCACTTGCGAGGTCTGATATAGACCGTGATCAGCATACGTGCAGAGCGGGCAACACAGTCGGCGTACTTGTGTGTGCGTCTGGACTGGTCGGCTGAAGTGCAATTGACTCTTTCCACGCGGCAATCGCGTCGTCGTATTCCTCTGTTATTATCTCGTTAAACCTAGATTAGCCAAGAGGAATCGAAGTACGGACTGAGATGGTAGTGTGTTACGCCAAGGTTAAAGAGGGAACTGGCATTTTTCTTGATGTCAGCACTGCGTTTGTAGAGTTCCTTCGCTGCTTGGACGTCGCCTTCTTCAAGTTTAGCGGTACCCTGCTCCATGCAACGGATTGCCTCCGCTTCTGCTGGGTCTGATGCGGTCGAATGCGGGGTTACAGAAGTGGCCCATCCTGTCACCAAGTTGTTGAGAAAGAAGTCCTGTTGAGAGTAGGTGCCTACTTCTTGAGGAGACTGGGCTTCTGAAGCCATTCCTCGTTGGACATACGTGGATTCTATGCGGTGTTGTCGTCGTCAAGGACCGTGAAAGACGGGTAAGTGCGCGGGGGTGTCGAAAAATGGAGAACATTTGTGTTCTTTGAATCCAGAATTTTTTGAAGAATCATTCAAGAATGGAATCGAATGGCGTAGCATCACGTGGACGTGCGTCACTACCCTATTTCGAAATTTTGACTGATGGAAGTTTCCATACGCGTCTTCACCTCGTCCTCAACGTCCACTTCGTCCTCCACGAGTTCACCCCAATGGCTGCCTACTCCTCCGCACAAGACTCCTCTTCCTCGTCATCCGACATTCTTCGTGCTGCAGACTTCTCGAGGACAGGGGCAGGGCTCTCGTCATCGGACCAGGCTCCAACAGCAAACGACCTCCTCATGGCTGCATATGACCCAGTAAAGCTGCACCCTCTGGCTGGCCTGGGAGACAAACTCGACTATTTGCTTCTTGATGATGACAAGACAAACGAGCTCCCTGGCTCCGGTACGGCGATACCTTCAAGGGGGTTGAGCGATGACCTTTGTTACGGGACGGGTACCATGTATCTCGGTGGTGCGTCAAGATCTCTTTCAAATTACTCAATTTGCAACTTGTTCTCGCTTCGGACTTTGCTTGTTCCCTGAACCTCTCTCACCTTATCTCGCCATCTTCAACCACCCATTCTTAGTTTCTTATTGTTATGAAATGTCACATGTTCACCCGCCTTTTTCCAGGTCTGTCCCTTGGTGGCCTGTGGGGGCTGCGGGAGGGCGCTCGACGGCCGCTTGCCGTCTCTAATTCCAGGCTACGGATCAACAGTATTCTTAATTCTGTTACACGAAGAGGCACTTTTGTTGGTAATTCGGCCGGTGTAATGGGTGCGTGAACCCTTCCCCTTTCACAGGATACTCCCTGATCCACCCAGCTCTCCCTTTTCACAGCCCTCGTATATAATGCTATTAATTCTTCTATTGATGCTGCGCGTGGAAAACACGACACCCTTGGCAGTATGTCTGCTGGCGCGCTGACAGGCGCACTGTTTAAGTCGACAGGTATAATCTTTACGTCTTGACATGCTGAATCTTCACCCCTAATTGATTTCGTCAGCCGGAGTCAAGCCTATGATTGTTGCTGCAACCATCGTTTCGGGAATGGCAGGCGTCTGGAGTGTAGTGAAAAAGAGCGTTTGATCCCACCATAGATGTAATTACAACTTTAATTCTCTCCCCACTCCCCTGGTTCTCCTTTCTTAGCAATTGTGAGTGAGTTTCCTTAAAGAAGACCACTTGCGAAGAGATTTCCATCATATTTGGAGAGCGTTCGGGTATCCGTTTGTTCGGCTGGCAGATTGACCCCTGATATGGACCTGTGATCTGACATACTTCCAGAACTTTAGATGTGTCGTCGTTTTGTGCTTGTTCGTGCGCGTTGGCTTCTGCCCCTTTCGAGAATTGATATAAATTAATCGTCCCATTAAGACTCGCGATTTGCATTCAATCCCAGTTGGACCTAGCCAGGAGGCGCTGAACTAGACCCTGATGACCCTGATGTTTACCGGTTCCGAAAACGTCCACTGTTATAACGGTTTAGTTGCCCTCGAGTTCGAATCCAGTGTGTGGTCGAGGACACCTACTAGATGGCGGCGTCAAGGGTCCCGATCCATATACAAGGTCGATCTTCTTCTCCTCATCTTACCAGATATATGATTGACCGATTGTTGGTTTAATACTTATGTAGTTGCATCTCTCCTCTCCGGTAACGATCAAAATCATGAAATACGATCGTCATGTGCCATCTTCAACTCCGTTGCCTAGTTCCGTTTGTCGGCGCGCTAAAAGATCATCCTGTAGCCCTTCCTCTTGCATAAAATATGCATCCGGCTACAATGCAGCTCATTTTACCCCTTGCGCCCAGGAGTCTGTTAGTAGCAGCGGTCATTCTTCCCCCCAGTCACTTCCATCATCCGTCTTGTACGACTCCCCCTCTCGTTCAAGCCATAGCCCTCCTTCGAGCCAAAACTCGGTCATTGAGCACCCCCCTCAACCACCTCCCCTCTCTCGACCTACGCCCAGGATTCAGGTTGCTTCACTCCTCGCAGATCCTCAAACGAGGTATGTCGCCGTATTTCAACATCAATCTTTGAATATGCCAATCGAGCATCAAGGCATAGGTCATACCACCTCGAAATTGTCCAACATCCGCAAAAAACGGCGGAATTCGGTCACTCAAATCTCTCTCGGTTGCCTATAACTCCACCAATCATTGCACAACTAACTGTGAGGGACCCCTCTGGCAACTCCGTTGTGCCGTACGTCCAATTTCTTCCTTTCCCAAATTTCAAGTTCTTTCATTTACGCTTGGCTATTGATAAAATGACTTTCGCTACTGTTGTTTCTATTCGTGATCAAATAGCGAGGCGGAGTTGCCCTTTCTGATTGCACATTTATCGTTATTTTCGGAGGACGGGTTGACTCCGTTAAATATGGGGTCGAACATTGGGTGTGGTGATTCACCACCGATTTTATATGGTAATCTTGTTTCTTCGATCGATCAACTCGAGGATCCTCAAGGAAATATGGGGTTATTTTTCTTGTTTCCGGATGTCAGCATCCGGTGGAGAGGGCGATACCAGCTGGGAATCACGCTCACGAGGCTATCAGGGTGAGTCTGGTGATCTCTAAACATTTCGAAACTAACTTCTCGGTGTCTCCTTGACGATTTTCCAGGACCGATCCTACAGGATCAATTGGATTAGCCGGCCATGGGACGGTATTGGCTGAAGCAAGAACGAGAACTTTTGATGTTTTGGCATTGAACCAGTATACCGCCGTTCGTATGTTGATTTCCCAGTTATTCTTCGCTTTTTTGGTTGTGGAGAGATGAGCTAATGGGTTTCGTTTCGTCCTTCTCTTTTTCTTTTCCCGTGCCGGGTTTGGTTGTTGCAGCCCCAACGCGGTTGACCCAGTGTTTCCTTCGGCAGGGTGCAAGGATGTTTACTTATATGCCTTCGACGAGTTCATCAACATGAAGGATTGTGAACGCTTCTTTTGTTGTATCGTGCTATTGGAATTCGTTCTTTGTCATTCACTTCTTTTTCTTAATCAGTAATGCTATTCTTTCAAATCATAGGCTCCGTTTCGTTCTTTGTCATTCACTTCTTTTTCTTAATCAGTAATGCTATTCTTTAAAATCATAGGCTGTCACTGTTTGTTAACATGACATTGTGGTGATTCGATTTGCTGGCATATACTTCTACCGTTTTCCGCCGCTTCATTCCCGGGGCTGCGGAGGGCAGTGTGCACTGCTTAAAGAAATGGGTGTTGGGTTTCAATCGTCAAAACGTGTCAGTAATACGGAACGAGATTCTCTGAAAATTTCTGATCGAGCGTTGGTGCCGTAAGTGGGCTTACTACTGTTATCAAAAAATCAATGTGATCGGTGATTACTACAGGACATCATAGTTAGGAGACACCAATTCGCTGCTCTCCAGTGCAATGCTCAAAGCGAAATACTCAGCATGCCTCAGAGAACCGAGGCAAGACATCTTTTTAGACGAGAGCCGGAGTTATTGCGTCAACTAATTCAAAATCAGCACATGTTTGCCTCGTTTTACTCTTGTAAACGATTGATGACGACGGCCTGAGTTATAATTAGTAAGCCGAGAGACGGACCTGCCGCCGCCGCAGCGCCTTTGGCCTATTTAGTCGGCGTGTGCGTGTGATAAGTCCACTATTTTCGGGTTTATTCTTGCCGGATTCTTTCTTTCTCTTCTCTCCTCTATCTAGTACCTTTCTCCTCAACTTTTTCGACATGAGTGCAAACGATTACTACGGTCAACACAATCAAGGAGGCGGGTATTATCCCCCACCACAAGGTATGTGTGTGTGTGGGTTCTGTCTATCAAACCGGTCGACCGGGTTTTAGAGACTGGGGAACAGAGGATATGTTAGTAGCTGAGTTGCATCGAAGCGGTTGGGTGTCACAGTTTTTTGCTTGGTTTCTCTGCCTGAGGTTGTCAAAGAACAAAAGCTCACGAACTCGTACCATTTTGTAGGTCCTCCTCCCGGACAGAACTACTATCCTCAGGTATGTCGTTCGGTGTCTTGTTCAATGAGCAGCGGTGCCAAATGTCAATGAATTTCCAGCAACCTCCACAATCCTATCAGCAGCAAGGAGGCTATTACCCTCCTCAGGGTGGTTACGCTCCTCAGCCTGCTCCGCAAACCGTCTATGTGTGCGTCTCGGACCCTTACTCGTGGTTTTGAGTGCTGATAAGTCATTTCCCGTCATTTACAGGCAATCAGCACCACAGAAGGATTCTGGGGGTAGTGGCGGCTGTATGGCTTGCTTGGCTGGAATGTGTCTGTGTTGCTGTGCGGAGGGTACGTTTCCTTGCGTCATTTGCGCTGCGTGGCTCGACTAACGGGGGATGACTTGCTATAGAAATCTGTGATTGTATCTTCTGAGAGATTACGTTCATGCGAGCTATTACTCCATCTCATTTGAAGCTTTGACTTGGATTTGTATTTTGTCTATATTCCTTTCCATGTCTTATTAGTTATGCCCTCATAGCGCCGTTCGCTATACCCCAAAGGATGCATCTTCGTCGTGTGTTGCCTAGGGAGGTCAAATGACGACTATAAGAGAACTTGATTGTGGCACAGGTCTAGTGCCTGTTTCCGTCGTTATACATTGTCAAGTTAATTTTGGGCATCGGGGTGATTGCACAGGATGTGCGTTTATCTGTTCCGGGAATACTATTGTCGGTAGGTGAACGAATCTGCAAGCGGCGTTCCCGGCCACAAAATAGTGGCACCCTCTTTGGGGCACTGCCTCTCATGAGAATACATTTTTCTGCGCTTCCTCTCCCAAGTCCTGGGTTGGGGAATGCAGCGATGCAACTGAGCCCTGGCCGCTGAGCGGACAATTCGAGTCTCGACCCTGGTCCGATGATAGTGCGACATGAGTTCACGTGAGGGAGCGAATCAAGCCGCGATGATTGGTTGGCAAATTCCCGATTCATTCCGTCAGAGTAGAGTCACGTGTAACAAAGTCACCCACTTCTCTTCCTTCCAAAAACCTGCATCCAAAATGCTGTCGAGGCTAACTGCAGGAGCCTTCAAGAAGGCCGCTGGCCTTGGCGCAGCCCGCTCTACTGTCTTTTCTGGCTTTCGAACGGCTTCAGTACGTGTTTTTTTTCGAGTTTTAAGGACCGTGTTCGACCAGCTCATTGTCACGGTATTGCAGGCCCGCCTCGCTTCAACCAAGGCTTCACCATCTGCTTTCGAGGTGTGTGCATCGTAAATTGGAGGAAAAATCAGTTTTGAACTGAGTGGCATAGACATTGGCCAACTCGCGCGCGGCATTCGCGTCCGTCTCACTTTTCACCGTTGGCTCAATAGCCTGGTATACCCACCTCTACGGCTCTCTACCCTTCATTGGCGAAGTCCACGCTAGCCACCTCAGCGATGAAGGTCTTCACCCCGCCGCATACCCCTGGTCGCACAAGGGACTTTTTGACTCGTTCGACCATGCCAGGTGAGTCCGATTTTTACCGTGGTTGGTCTCGGCAGTCAATTAATATTCCGAATTAGTATTCGTCGCGGTTACCAGGTGTACCGTGAGGTTTGCGCTGCCTGCCACTCTCTTGATCGCATTGCATGGCGCAATCTTGTTGGTGTATCGCACACGGTAGATGAAGTTCGTGTTATGGCTGAGGAGGTGGAATACACAGACGGTCCAGATGCGGATGGCGAGATGTTCCAACGCCCCGGTAAACTCGCGGATTATATGCCCGCTCCTTACCCCAACGAGGAGGCTGCCCGTGCCGGAAACAGTGGTGCTCTTCCCCCTGACTTGAGTTTGATTATCAAGGCTCGTCATGGAGGTGCTGTACGTATCGAATATAGTTTTCTTCAAAACTACGTTTATTCTGGCTTCGGCTTTAGGACTACGTCTTCTCGCTTTTGACTGGCTACATGGATCCTCCTGCTGGTGTTGAAATCCGTGAGGGAATGAACTACAACCCCTACTTCCCTGGCGGTGCCATTTCTATGGCACGTCTTCTTTTCGACGGCTTGGTTGAATACGAAGATGGTGCGTCGCGTCTATTTTTATCATCTGAACAGTGTTTTTTAGTTTTTCGTAGGAACACCCGCTACAACTTCGCAAATGGCCAAGGATGTTGTGACTTTCCTTAGCTGGGCTCGAGCATGACCAGAGGAAACAGTATGGTATCAAGGCTGTCATTCTCTTCTCCACCCTCTTCTGGCTATCTCTCTACGTCAAGCGGTTCAAGTGGGGTCCCATAAAGAACAGGAAAATTAGTGAGTTGCTAATTCTTTGACCTGTCAGTATGGTTGTTAATATTCTTCACGTCACAGTTTACAACCCTCCTAACAAGACTCACTAGAATAGGGGAACCATCGGGCGCATTCTTTTTAGATGACATACGCTTGAGGAGTTTATACATCAATCTGCTAATAGAACCGCTTTAAGAGTATTCATCGTTTATTCACTCCCAACTTTTGTGACCTCGTGATTTTTCTGAAGTTCCTCATAAGCTCAAGAGATTTAATTTTTTGTGGATTCTGGAATTGATCTCGTGCGGCGCGGGGGCATGTGAGGACATGTTTGACCTTGCTTGTCAAGGCCCTCTGAACTATTTCCCACGATCAGACTTACCCGACAACAGTGCCCTCCTTTGTGCCTTTGGCCTTTCAGCCTTACCGTGGTTACCTTCTCACCCTTTCTACCGTTGCCCTTCTACATTCATACCGTTTGATTATACTCGAACTTTCACCAGGATGTCAAGCGATTCATGGCCTCCTCAACTCAAGTGAGTTAGAGCGCCTATATTGAGTCGGATCATACCTCATGTCCTGCAGAGAATGGGTTGCAAAATGCCTAGGACAAATGACTGATGCAAACAGAACAGAGGCTCAAGCCGAATTAAAACAGGTAATCGCTGACGCTTTCGCCGCTCAGACCCTCTGGACGACCCATTGGGAGGGTGTCCAACTGAAAAGGTCCGCCGTAATCGCCCTTGTTTTTATCGATATCAGTCTCATATCCATCTCTCTTAAGTCTTGCTCCTAAACCTCCTCTGAACTTAAATATTCTCAAACGAAAAGGGTACGATTAGGCCCCGATTCTAAAGGCTTCTCATGTCTAATGTCTGACTCCCAGCGCATCTGAAAATAATCTGCCTCCTTTAAGCAAGAAAGCAAAGAAAGCAGCATTAAAGCAAGCACAACATGCGCATGTTTCAACAGGTTCCCATTCTTCCCCGATTGTTGATTTCAATGACCAGCTTGCACTAAATCGGAGAGCTGAGAGGTTCCAGCGGGAGCATGAGTTGGAGAGGATGAAGCATCTGCGGGTGGCGTCGGCGAAGGTGACACCCACCAATGGGTTTGGGAAAGCGGGGTCAAGTACGCCCGATGAACCAGAAGTAAACCCTGTGAGCTATCTTTGAGGCTGTATGCATCTGGTCTTGGTGACTAATCAAGTGGATTGGCAGAATGTGCTTGATTGGGATAAGCACACTATTGTTGGGACTTCAAAGGAGATCTTCAAGGAGTATCTGCGCCTAACCAGTGTATGTCTGGTTGACTGCTCCTTGGCTACACTGACTCACGATTTAAACTAGGAACCGAACCCCGAAGTCATTCGTCCATATGCTGTACTCCAAGTAACACTTGCAGAACTAAAGAAGAAATGGAGGGAGCGACAGCCATATCACTGGATCTGCAGCCAGTTCAAGAGTCTACGGCAAGATCTCACAGTGTGTGAACATCTCTTTTGAAGTGGCAACAGTCTTCAACAGCCCATTACAGGTCCAACGAATCAAGAATGAATTTACTGTGCAAGTGTATGAGATTCATGCGCGTATGGCTCTTGAGACTGTGAGTGTCGGGTAGGCCTGTTGCTTTGAATGACTGAATAGTGTACTGCAGAGCGACATGGTGGAGTACAACCAATGCCAAGCTACCTTGAAAACTTTGTATGATCTCGGTATACCAGGAAAAGTCGAAGAGTTTACGGCCTATCGAATACTCATGCTTCTCCATGGAAGAAACAGAAGCGGTGAGTGTCTCTGAACCAAATGTTGACGGCAGAACCGGAAGCTAACGATGCTGTTATACAGAACTTAATCTATATGTAGGTCAACTAACAGCACAACAGAAAGCGGATGAAGCCGTTAAGCATGCGCTTGCGGT
>KQ963288.1:62169-84564 GCA_001563735.1 Leucoagaricus sp. SymC.cos | reverse complement strand
CTTTCCCTTTGACACGCGGGTGTCATCATTCGTCAAGGACAACCCAACCAGATGGAGACCGTAGCCTGTGTTCACGACCATCGCCTCGTGCTTTTGAAGCGCTAATGCTTGCGATCGCAAGTTCAGCCACCTTTCTTTCATCTCGGTGTACATCAGACTGCTTATATTTCCATTCTCTCGTCCCAAGGATTGAGCCAAGTTCTCTCCACTTTGCCTTCCAGCTTTCCCTCCGTTCATCCGTTATCCGGATCAACTCATTCCAATACTTTTCATGCTGATATTCAAAATCCAAACTTCCTCCCCACGTTTGTTTCATCAAGCCTTCTGGGGTGAATATACATTCTTTGAGTAAGGAAGTTGGCTCCGGTTTGAATTTGGATCGCGTTATGGGGTCGATGAATGCTAGGACGAATTTGAGGAGGATTGAAAGGATCACAGGGCAGTTGGAGAGGGAGGCATGGGAGAGACGTTCGGGATAGTGGGTTTGAAGAATGCTGAGGACTGTTCTTGCATAGGATATGGAGGGCTGAGTGGAGGTGGAAGTGTATGTTAGTAGGAGATTGATGGTCCTACAAGAAGTGAATGTTGATTTTCAACTTAAAATCAAGGGTTCGGAGTGACTTACTCGACGCCTGGAGGCATCAGGTCAATACATCGTTCCAGCATATATACTACAAGCTGGAGGTGTCGTAGTTCATTGGAGGTATCCAAAGCTGGCTTTCCCGGTTTCATGTAGAATGCGGGACGACCTTGAGTATCGTGGCCTAACAGAATTTGGGTTCCACTACGAGCCTAGATATGGATTTGAGTTCAGCCGACACTGCAGATTATGATGAAAACATCAGATGTACCTCTTTTTCTACACAGTCTGCAGTAAGAGATGTGTAGAGCCCGAATTCTCGACGCCATTTAAGTGTGTCCTCCAAGCGTTTGATTGCCTCAAGGGGTTTCCACTTCGCCCCTCGAAGAAACCTACCAGAGAAGGAAAACCGTATACATATACAATCGTGAGCTCGAACCGAAGATTAGAGAACTGTTCGGACATACCTAAGGATGCATTCATAAGAGAGCCAAAGCTTTTCGTCCTCGGTCAATTCGCCATTGGTGGCTGGGACATCCGGAAGTTTATATCCGGATTTGGAAAAGTGCTCGAAGACTTCTTTGTAGGAATCCCGTTCTCGTGGCGTCAATGGGGGTAAAGGGTCACTCCGATATAAGTCGTCTGGAGGTGCAGATGGTGTGTAGGTCTTATCCTTTGATTTGGAGTCCGAACTGGTCATATCACGTTGCCCAGCGAGTGGTCGACTAAGTGGCCAAGGAGGTATCCCCGCACTCGCCTAATGTAGAAGTTGACTCTAGTAGTACACAAAAAGTTTGGTCTAGATCTTAGGAGTAGGTGCGTCCTGGAGGACGAGAGTAAGCGAGGTAGGAGAGAGAAGGGACATTAAATGAGCATTATGCATGTGAGAGACGACCAGCTCACATGAGGCTGATCAATATTCAGTGATGATGGAGTCTATCCGAGTCGCCGACGTGTATTAAAATTATGACGGAAACTGCATTTTTGCGGCCTAGAAAAAAATCTCAATAGGCTGAATATGAGACGTAGTAAGGGTAGAACAGAACAGCGCGACCCGGAAGTGGTATGAAATAGACAGCAAATCCAGTAATTAGACGTAGTGTGTGTCGATCTTACGCTGCCCTGGGCGCGTACTTAGAATTACTAGAGATCTAATCAGGATTAGATTAGGCGTCTATCTACCTAGGAAAATTGAAATTTGCAATATTTGCAATGCTCAACTGTATGTCACTTTTGCACCAAAATAGGAACGTCTTGAGTTGAAACGAGTCGGAGCAGCTCAGGAAGAGGACATTGGCAGTTCCGCAGTTATCTCCCGAATCCTGTACTATATGGTCCTTAATCCCCGTCTCGGGGCATGCGTATTCGCGTACGACCGCCGAGCCTGAGAGCATAGCTAGTTACAAAATATAGAGTGACCCACCGAGTCAATCACTGTGCGGCACCTGGCCTATATTCGGTAATCACTGTGCGACACTAAGCGGCTATGTGCGTTATGTGCGGCTGGATTGTGGGGGAAATTCCCGATGTCCTGCATTGATTTGAACTGTTGATGAGATGGCTTTCTTTCGTTCTTGTTCCTGAGTTTCATGTTTGAAGTGGCTACATAGATATCGTCAAGGTATGTTTCGCATCCGCGCAAAAGAGTTGAACTCCAACAAATTAATATTAGCAATCCCTCCACCTGCTCGTGGGCTCGGGACGCTGACCACCCAACTATGAGGCTAGCGCTCAAAATAGCTCACGACGATGGGCGTGCGTTCATGAAAGGTATAATTAATCGCTATTTTCAGTTGCATAAGTGATACAAATCCGAGCCAATATGGTGAAGATTTTAATCCCACTTGGTCCTCCGTCACTGACACGGTCTCAAAGAGACTCGCCGGCGTTCTGGGGATTTATTTAAGTAAACCAAGCTCGATGGCTCCTCGACTCATTTACCTTCCGACACAAGAGGATGAGCAATAAGCACGAATCACTGCATCGAGCCGATTCCTCAGACCTGTTTGCTTATACCCTCTGTGCTCTGACTTACGGTGTTGTGCTCTCCTTGTACTGTTTGCTTGTCGGCTCCTCGTATCGGGGATTCCGAAGACCTGGACAGAGGACGGGGTTACTCATGACACTGGTCTATTCCTCCCTTGCAATGATTGGCTGTACCGCTTTCTTTGTCCTTACCCACTACCTCGTTCAAGTTGCCTATGTTTATCATCGTGATTATCCTGCTGGACCCAGTGTCTACGGAAGAAAAATTCTTAGTTCGAAGCCTCCATATCGAGCTTCTATAGCTATGGTCGCTGCTCTGGATTGGCTGACTTCAGGAATACAAGTAGGATCAACCGTGGCCTCAAGGGCTAATGGCCTCAATCACGATCAAAACCTCAGATTTAATGCTTTTTGTAGATCTGGCGTCTGCATATCATCTGGTATGGGGCATCATATTATCCTTTTATCATCGTGCTTGCCTTCCTCCTTCACTTGGCTTGCGTAGGTGAGTAATGTCCGAAAACCTCACTGTTAATCTACACGACTGTAATGCTCTCCGACATCAGGTGTTGGAATTGCAAATGTCATAGCCAATCCTGTGTTTGCAGAATATTGGTACTGGATTGGGGTTGCGTTTTTTGGGATTCCCCCGGTAATGACAATGCTAGTCACCACTCTCATTAGCATTCGTCTACTTCATTTCCGAAGGCGCCATATCGACATCATGGGTGAGTTCCAAGCGTTTGACCTGTCATCAGCTTACTACATCGATAGACTATTCAAATAAATTGACATGTTACAGGCGATACGATTACCACTAAGCAATACGCGGGCATTGTTGCAATGCTCATTGAGTGCTACGCTCTGGATGCGATATGGTCGCTTCTTACGGTTGCCGTACATGCCGCTGAGCCTGCTCTTGTTGGTCTTGTATTCATCCTATCCGCACCCAACATTAAGGTGAGATCCTCGCATATAACTCATTATGAGCGGCTCTGGGAATATTTCAATAGCCTAACCCAAAGGACTACCTCCCCCCAGGTTATCGCATTACTTCTAGTTAGCTATCGCGTTGTCGAAGGAAGAGCATGGCGAACACATCATACTGAGAAAGAAATCAGTACACTGAGATGGAACCATTCTCTTACGTACCAAGGGAACCAGTTCACTACGGGTCCGTTTATACCACAAACGTCGGGCATATCCGAATCTAGTAGAGCATGAAGGCCAGAGGTCAGATCTCATTAACCTAGGAAGGGATGCAATGTTTTTTAAGTTAGTGCTCAGGCAGCCCTATGTCATATCCTCGAACTGACACTCGAAATTAGGAGCGACTCAAGCTCTTTTTTTGCACCTACGCGCATGTCTTGTCTATAGTGCATCTACACTGCGAGGTCGACAAGCCACCCACTTGAAGTTCACTAGCTCAGATCGGATACTAGTTTATTCTGGTTTTAATCTTGCATAGCCACTAGTGAGCTGACTAGAGAAGATCGGCTTCTGGTAAATTCTTAACTTCGAATTCTGTAAAAGAAGAGACGGAGATATGCGAGTCCTGCATTCAGTAACTGGCACATGGACCTACTACTTGTGGAAATTGCTTGAGGCCGTTGGGCGATAACTACGATAGTTGAAGATACAATCTGATGGGCTTCCATTGTGATGGTCGTTAAGTGCCTCCAGCGCTTCAGCTGTCAGTCACCATATGCACTCGACAGGGGGTTGTCCGCGACTAGACATTTGATAAGTTCTGGCTCCGAGTTATTTTGATCTGGCGGATCGGAAACCAGAAACTAGGATCGGTGGATTTCCGAAATCCGTCTTTAGTTAAACAACGAAGTGTTCAGCGGAGATAGAGAGGTTACTCTTCGGTCTCCGTGTGGCTGAATGAGTTTTCGGTCTGCAAATGATTCCGCAAATCATCAGGAAGCGCTGGCTCGGGGTGTGTGACGTCACACGTGGCAGCGGATGACCGGGAGGCCGAGGAAGGCAGCAACACGGCAAAAATGGCCGGAGGAAATTGCGGGATTCCGTATGCTGGCGGACGGATTTCTAACATTTCTAATGTCCGTGTGACATCGCTGGATATCTCAAGCAAGAAATGGCAGCGATTAGGTTATCAGCCTCCTTCCGTTCTCTCTGCTCTGTTCGTTCTTTCCCCTCTTCTCCTCGGCTTCTTTCCAGACCATTCACGATGACCACCAGAGACGAGTTTCACCAGGTAAGTTTTCCCTCTCACAGGTGATTCTCCTTCCTCATTTCCTACCCTTCTAGCAACCCCACAAGTCAGTTTTCATCGTTCAGATCTGGTTCAAAACTAATTGTCAATGACATGGTTATAGGCTGCTCGTGTATGTTGACTCTACCGGCTTTTGCATGGTTCATTCTAGCCTTGATTCCTGTCTCTCAGTATACCTGGGCCCATTGAAGTAGCTGATGATGTTGGCTTTTTCTCCTCAGCCTCTATGGCCGAATGTTGACGCGTTTTAGGTCCTCTTTGCCAATGCTCACCCATCCATGTCCCATATTTCTCCAGACTTCATTCCTGTCTTTGGTGATTGCATCCGTATGACTAGGTATGCTCTTGCGCTTCATGATACAATCATTACTTGACCAACGAAACATAGGGAGGTCTTGGTGACCGAGTCTGCTCAACCCTTCCTGATCAGTGGTAGTGGTACCCTTGGCTGGGATCAGGTAACATCGTATATCGAGCGTGAAACACAGTGCGTTGATGCGTTTGACTAGGTTGCAGCAAACCTCGTCGAACAAAGAGAGAACGCTCTCATTTTACACTCCGGTTATTTTGGTGACAGTTTCGCTGACTGTTTGGAGACCTATGGAGCAAACGTCAAGCAAATAAAGGCTCCCATTGGACGCGCCGTTGCGTTGCCTGAAATTGAGAAAGAGCTGAAGAGTGGAACGAAATACAAAATTGTTACGCTGACGCATGTTGATACCAGCACCGGTAAGTTATCGGCATTTCTAGCACTAGTTCTATCGTTAACTTCGGACAAGGCGTTCTTTCAAACGCGAAAGAGGTTGCGGCTCTCGTCCGGCGACTTTCACCTAACACCCTCGTATGTTATTTTTACACACCACTCAACCATTTCTTTTCACCGAGAGGTTAGGTTGCTGTAGATGCCGTGTGCTCTGTCGCATCAGAAGAAATTCGATTCGACGACTGGGATTTAGATATCGTTCTTACGGCCAGCCAGAAGGGTCTTGGGACACCGCCTGGTTTGAGCATTCTCGTTGCGAGTCAACGAGCTCTTGATGTTAGTACAAATAGCTAGCATATGTGGTTGCGCGATCTGATGTCTGTCACTAGGTTTTCAAGAACCGGAGGTCACCGCCTGCGTCTTATTACGCTTCCTGGAAGAAGTGGTTGCCCATCATGAACGCTTATGAGTCCGGCAACGCGGCCTACTTTGCGACACCACCCGTCAATCTCATGTATGCCTATCGCGCTTCTCTAGAGGCCATCCTCCGTGGAGGTATGTACCCTTGCCCTTCTATTGTACGCATAAGCTGATTCTTTCTATTCAGAGGAAACACTTGAACAGCGACTGAAAATGCACCGAGAAGCAAGCAAAGCAGTGAAGGACGCTGCTAAGAGGCTTGGCTTGACACAACTACCTCAGGTTGAAGAGGAAGCTGCGAATGGAATGACTGCTGTAAGCTAGTACATTCATCCTTTTCAATCTTGTCTTGCTGATCCGTCGAACTAGTTGTACTACCCTGATGGACTCACAGCCAGTGATATCCTCCCTCGCCTTGCCAAACGTGACGTCGTCGTTGCTGGCGGCCTACACACTGCTATTAAGGGTACGTTGATACCTTGTTTATCATAAGGGAAGTTGGCAAATCATCCGCATACAGACAAGTACTTCCGCATCGGTCATATGGGTGTCTCTGTCGTTGATCGCCAACGCGGTGACATCGATACCGTTATTCGTGCTCTTGGAGATACTTTGAAGGAGGCACGAGCAGCTAAGTCTGCTTGACCATTTACCTGGGTTCCGTATCTTGTTGAGCATTCAAATATTACGTTTTCATGGCTGGGATATGGGGAAGATGAAATTGCACAACAACCCCGGATTCAACTAGTTCGTTTAACCCATCGAGCTCTTGTAATTCTCGACAGTCCATTATATAAGTAGCATACATAGTCACACCTCTTCTCAATCTCGCGCCCAGTGTCTCCATCATTACAAACCTGTGACCATGGGATTCTTTGTATGATATCGGACGACAAGATTGGCGCGTCGCGAGGCTAAGCTTGACACAGCTTTGACGTTACCAACACTGGCACCGGGGCACTCATTGCGATCCCTTCCCTCCTCGTCGAGGATCGGTTGTAGACACAGATATGGATACTGACTGGTGTCTTACCTGCAATAAGCGGGTTGTCAGTATATTCTCGTCTGTTTTTAATCCCGTCTTGTTAACTCACAACATCCACTAGGAAAATGGCGAAATATATTGTTCACCCGAGTGTCAAAATTTCCAGGCTCCGGGTCCGAGCAGTTCTGCTGCCTCGCCCGAAATCGAGACAGAGTGTTGCTCTTATTCGAGTAGGCCAAGACCCAGCAACGACGACATCCGCGCTTGGGCCAACAATGTTTTGTTGGCGGAAGTTAAGCAACCTAAATATTTGGTCAATCGGGGTGATCACGCTGATGGCAAATGCAAGTCGTCTCCTATCCCGAGCAAATCTCTGGTACGACTGCCCTCTTCTCGTCCTCGTTGGAAGGCAGACCTTCTCCCGTCGGTGTTGGAGGAAGATGCTTGCTTCAAGTGGTCTGTCCTAGACACTTACGATGCTTTGACCAAAAATCCATTTTTTGAGTTTGATAAATTGCTGCCAAAACACTCAAATCGAGATGTTCAAGTTTTCGTCAATCACTCGTCCTCTGTTCAAAAGCCTTCCGTAACGACGCCTTTCCCTTTGAACTCTCATAGAGTGCCCAACCTCGTACGACCCCCTGCCCTTGTTCCTCCATCGCTCACGGAACTTGGATCAAAACAAGCGGAAACGGGTGCCTCCCTCCTCTCGCAAAGTACTTCCGAAGGATTACTAGCCACGGTACTCCGCTCGCACGTTCCCAATGCCAGAAAATATTCGACCAGCCTTTCTCTACCTGGTCCATCCCGTTTCTCTAACGCACTCGGCATACCTCAACTTCGCAGGAGTAGGGGTGTTGAGGAGCAGGTTACACCCTGCAGTCCTCCAAATGCGAGGGAGAGTAACTTGAGGCAGCATCGCTGCCCAAAAGAGATTACTTCACTTCCGAGCTCCCAAACGCCATCACCTGATAATACTACCAGTTCCTCCTTCACACTCGTGGATCCTGATATTTACATTGATGGAAATGTGTCGAAGGCGGCACGAGGCGAGCAAGGGACTAAAGTCGCGCTGGAAGAAGTGACAAGCGAAGTAATTACTGTTTCGAACACACCCAAGTTGAACGGTTCGTAGATTCCTCGACTTTGAACTACGTGTTTTTCTGAAATTGACCTCTCTTCAGCCATTGCTAAGAACGATTACTTCAACCAGTCCCACCACTTTGTAATGCAGAACCCAAACATGTTTAGCATTGGGACCCAACATCAACATTACCATGGGCATGTTGACAGTACGCCTGTTTCTACACTCCCATGACATCCCATTGAACCTTCCTCATCTAGTTCTCGAACGCATGACGAGATATGTCATGCCAGGGGCTGAAATTGACTCAAACCATCGCCAATATCCTCCCCGTTGTCACCCGGGAACTCGGAGTGATATCCTATCATCAATCCATAACTGTCTTCGTAGCAATGTCAAGTTGGTCTGGCTAACGGGGCCGGCGGGATCAGGCAAATCTGCTATCATGCAAACGCTTGCTGAAGGCAGAAAGAATGACCACATCTCTGCTGCACTATTCCTTTCCAAGAAGGAAGGTGTTAATGATGCTGGGCGCATATTTTCTTCCATTGCCTACCAATTAGCTGTACAGGATGAGGCGTATCGAACCTACTTGGAAGAAAAGTTCAGAGCAGATCCCTTGTTTCTGGAGAAATCCCTGTCGGTCCAATTTCAGGCAGTGGTCCTAGAGCCCTTGGTTCAGAAGCGTATCTCTTTACGCTCAGACCACTGCACAATCTTGATAGATGCTTTAGATGACACCCAGGATGAACGAGATCAGTGCCACGTCCTCCAACTTGTTCATGACTTAGCCTCAAATCATCCAAGCTCACCAGTTGCATGGGTCTTTGCCACAAGACCCAAACCCTACCTTAACGCCCTTTCCGCTTGGAGCCAGAAATTGAAATCATGCCGCGAAATTCACCTCTCAATCGAGTCGGCGCGCGCTCGTAGGGACGTGAAATGCTACCTGGAAGCTGAATTCAGGAGAATCAAGAGTAACTTTCCTGGTATCATACCTCCCTCTTCTTGTTGGCCAACAAGAGATCAATTCCGTTCCGTTAAATCAGCGTCGTCAGGATTCTTTGGATTTGCTTTTGCCGTCATTGACTTTATTGACAAGCCAACAAGTGACCCCGCCGCCCGACTCCGCCTTGTTGTTGCTTTGCTCAACGGCGACATTAGGTGGAAATCTTCCCCCGAAAAACCATTCCGAAACCTCGACTCCATGTACTCGCAGATCATGTCACAAATTCCCGTTGGCCTACTCCCTGATATCAAGCTTCTCTTGGGGTATTATATGCCCCCAGTCAATTCTCTCCAAAACCAAATATCGCTGTCACTGGCATGTAACCTACTGGGTCTGCAAAGCTGGATAGATACTTCCCTACGGATGATGACACCTGTCTTGAGGGTTCCATCCATTATAAATGTGAACACTCAGAGTGTCCAGTTTCTCCATACTTCGTTTAGTGACTACCTTCGGGATCGGGACAGGTCCAACATACACTGGATCGACTTGAATTTCACGTTGACAAAGCTGTGGCGTCGCTGTGCTTGTATTCTGTCGCAATGGTCGGAGTCTCGTTGTAAGTCATACCATTTAAATGACGAGTTCACGCTGATTGATTTCATTTTAGCGTCGGAGCTAATCCAGATTTCGTGGCTCCCTGAGATGACTACTCAAAAAAGATTATCATGTGTCGTGGGAGAGCAGCTGTTTCAGATAGCTACTTCTCTCTTCGCGGACCTGTTATACCGGTATTGTCATTGCTGGTGTTCAGCGACTTGTCCCAGGAGGATCAACACTTCCTTGAACCTCATACTCCCGGCATGTGACGTCCTTGATCTACTTGAAAAACTCGACTATGAATGCCCAATGGACCTTGGTAAAAACTCAGTTTACTTAGCACAATTATTCTCGTGGCTTTTGGAACATGTGAGCCATCTTAGCATATCTGATCGAATGGTTCGGAGATAACCTCCCCCCTCGCAGTCGTCGTTCGAGATTCGGAGGCAGGTGGTGTTGCAGGAATTCGAATTGTCTAAATTGGACAAGCGACGATTCTTCACAGCTCTGTGTGAGAAGAAGTGGTACTTGGGGATTACTGAGCGACACTCGGGTTTTGAAGTTGAGGAGGACGATGCCGGTCTTGCACTTATTCAGGTCAGCTGTCGCTTGGGTTTAGTATATGCAAAATTCTGATTTCTGGTTCGATATATAGAACCTTCGTGCTACTGAGTGGTTCGATGCGGAGGCTGTATTGACAAGTGCCCAGAGCCGCCTTGGTAATATGGTCCGTTTATTCCATGCTTCTAGTAACCACCGCAACATTACCGTGAATATCTTTGGGAGCGGGGCTGCCAATTGCTGTGGTTTGGTTCGTCATAAAGCATCCGAAACATCTTCGGTACTGCAGTATCATATCTTCCCCTACACAGACTCTGTTTCTTACGGTACAAGCCCCTCAATACTCAGTGTGGATTGACTTTTCTTATAGTATCTTTAATACAGTCATACCTTGGATCTCTTGTTCAAATGGACGTTCATTGATCGTCATTAAACCATTTTGGAGATGGTATATACTAATTAATTGCAGAGCAAAATGTGAATATACAATCGAAAGGAGGACTTGAAAAAAAAATGACGCAGAGCTCTAGAACGATGAAGTCGATACAATCAATTTTGACGGGTGTGAGGGGTAGGTAAAAGACGAGCAGAGAACGGGAAAGGTAGTATACCGCAGCCGGCCTGTGCCAAGCAACAGATATGAAGTTATGCGTTGCAGTCGCTGAGGGACGTTTACAAAATTTACGATAAAAGCTATTGGAAAACGAATTGTGGGCAATTTACAACGAAATATTCTCGTTTATAAACGGTGACCAGTGTCGTGATTCGGGAGTATCTGGAGAGGGAAGGCTGGAAGCAAGGGGACTGCCAAGATCGCCAGTGAGGGTGTCGTGACTGGGAAAACGAGGCGAGAGGGTGAGTTCCATCGGTTTGCGTAGCCGCCTGGGTGCAAGGAGGCTGGAAGGGTCTCTAGGATACTGTAGAGGGGTTTGCGAGCCCCGGAATAATAACGACGCACTGTCCGAACGGGAAACCGGTGTCAGGGACCTCGACTTCCCTGCCCCTTTTTCCGCTGTCATGGATCGTGCCATTCGCACCTTTGTCGCTGGTGAACCGGAATCAGGTGGTGGAGTAGGTGGGCCTCGAAACCCTGACAGATCAGGCATCGGAGAGATAGGGCTCAAATGGTGAATTGGGGTGGTATTGTGCATTGCCTGGCGTAATAGAGCTGTGCCTGAACTCTGAGAGGCGCTATATGTTTTAAATCGAGGTATGCGAGAAGGTGCGGTTTTCGAGTCAGAGTTCTTCCCCTGGACAGCCTGGCAATGAATTAAATGTGGAAAAAAATGGCACGGTGGAATGACTCACATGCTTGAAATTCCTCATCTGTTCCCGTTCGACTGTAATCCACTGTTGTACGGTCTCTCCAGCGGGATTTTCATTGGTATAGCTAGCTTGACCCTCCGCTGTAGATGACCCAGTCTCGTTGGCTCGAATGTGGAACCGCCTTGGAAAGACCAGATTGTCCTCAAGCCCCTGACATACCAAACGGGCAGTTGGCCGCTTTCCCGGGTCGTGAGTCACCATCATTTTCACGAGTTCACAAAGAAACCGAGGAAACTCGTAGGGTGACGGAGGAGGTATCGGCAGTTTTTCTTTGTCCGTGACTCGGGCAATATAGGAGGTAGCAAAACTGACGTCTTTTAGTGGCGGTCCTCCAAGGTACATCTAGACAGACCAGAAACCATGAGTTCAAGCATATGTCTAAAGACATGTCATCGAATAACTGACCTCAAGGATCGTTATAGCAAGGGCAAAGATGTCAACTTTCAATTGATCGACCCGACCGATTTCTGGTGGATGTAAGATTTCAGGAGCCATCCAAGCTATACTGCCGATGGCGTAATCGCGCGACTGTTGGGACAGTTCAGGGATGGAGGAAAGCCCGAAATCTGAGAGGCAGCAGGTGAAGTCATCATTCACGAGTATGTTCGTCCCTTTGATGGCCCGATGGGCGATAGAAGGATCGAAAGTATGGAGATATTCCAAGCCTTTCATAATTTGCCATACCTAGAAACGGATGAGAAAGAAGCATAGGTACTTCGGATCGGGGAGAGAACACACCGCAGTGAGTCGATTCGTGTCTGGGTGGCGCTGAAGGTACTCTATAACATTGCCATTCCTCATGTGGGGAGTCACCAAGCTATATAATCGGTCCTTTTCATAACTCCTGACGCCTAGAAAACCGACGATATTTGGGTGACGAAACTGGCGACAAGTGACAACTTCCCGCATCACCTTGAGCTATTTGAATAAGTGCTCAAAAGTACGGGAGGAATGCTTACCTCAAAATTGTTCAAGTTTTCCTTCAGGATTCGAGGTTTTTTAATTATCACCCTAATGCCGCCGAGTTCACCATAATAGATATCCTACCGGCGAGACGAAATTATGGCGGCCACTTGATAGAATTTCAAGGGGACTGACCGAAATTGGGGAAAACGCAAATAGATCAAGTTGTTTTAAATCATAAAGAAGATCGGAGGGTGGGACACCCCCACAATGTCTTAAGAAATGGAGAACAGCCTTACGATGAGCTCTGGATGTGGTTGGACAATCCAGAATCTCAAACGAACGCGTCAATTGTCAAGAATTCGCTTGAGGAATCAAGTCCAAGACTTACCTCCTGCGCAAGTTCTGCGAGACAGTCTTGGAGAGACGGATCTGCCACTCCATGTATGGTGTCATAAGTCAGATCACCGAACGTCCGGTTGACTAGAATGTCGCAAAGTGTTGAAGTAGAAAGGTTATGAAGCCGATGACGAGGGTCCAACAGAACAATGCGCGACGACTCGCACGTTTTCAGGACCAAACTAGTCATAGGCGAGCGGTGAATATTAAATTCGACGCGAACATGCGGGTGAAAAAGGCGATTAAGCCGGTAAAATGCAGATGGCCATGTCTTGAGCATCTCAGCAAGGTGAAGGACAGTTTCTTCGACATGGCTACTCCAAGGACTGAATTTCAAATACCATAAAGTAAGTAATGCGTGATAAAACTTACGAGCAATCAGTGGTTGCAAGCCTCTCGATCAAGATCAAAAATCGGGCATATCTGGTTGCCTGACCACAAAAACGAGTCTTGATATCCTCAAGGACATCTTGACTCAAGCTTGGAGACCAGCAAACTCGAGAAGACATAGTTCGGGGCTGCCGTGGAACACAGGTGCTTCCAGTATGTACCTCTGCACTCCATCTTTATAAAACCTTCATCGAAGCAAATCACATCAAAGCGTGGTTTGGGCATGCACATAAGCGCTTGCCGCAAGGCTTCATGCTGTATGCAGAAAACCTGATGGCAGCCCCGAACCAGCGATTTGATCTCCCGATGAACCTCGTGGACTCCGTGGACCCCGTGGACTCCTGTACATCAAGGTCCAACTGTCTGATTATAATGATAATGACCAGCATGACATAATTGTTTTATACGGATTGGGGGTAGCTCTTGGCCGCGGTCGATTAGAGCGAAAGTCGAAGACGACTAAGCAATGATATCCACGATGACTCGAGAGTAGATAATACCAGTTCGATAGATATATCAGCTCAGATGGACAAAGCACCAGACGCTAGCGCCAATGATAATAATAACTGATACGTAGGCCCATTCCACTTCTTTCATAGGCTTTCCATCAAGATATGGGTAAGATGCCCAATGACGCCTGGTGCTGTCAAACCAGCACATATCTCTTGTCAGAATGTGATTGAATGCCGATAAATATTGAGTGAGGGCAAAATTATACCCGAATGACGTTCATCAACATAAACCTTGAGGCCTCGAGCCTCCAATCGTGCTGGCACCAGCCAAGCGCTGCCAAGGTGCGAGGGGTTGATATGTTATACCCAAAACATTGAGATAGTCTGGGGCTCAGTGGGGGGTCAAGGAGTAGAGGGAGGAGTTGTGAGGAAAGGCCGACGTTTGCCAGGAGATGATCGAAGAGCTTTCGCTGGGCCTGGATACATGTCCACCGCAGAGAGATCCGCCCCAGAAGTCGTGGAATACTGCGAGCGGTTCTCGCGGGAAAACCGCACCGTGTTCTTGACAGCTAGAGGCGGGGGCTTTGCAGATAGCGTCCACGGGTTGTGTCGACTTTGATTGCCTGATTCCGGCTTTTGCCAATTGTAGCGAGGGATCTTTGAAGGTCGAGCCTTGACTGCCTCGATCTGCATATCTTGGTATCAAATGACAACAGAAGCCATAGTTCAAGGACGCACCGATACTTTTGGGCTATCATTTTCTCCCAAGAACAAGAATTTCCTTGGAAAGAGTAGCCTGCTCTCGAATCGTTGGACGGCAACAGACAATGTAAGGCGCTTATCAGGATCAATATCGCACAGGCTGTCGATGAACTGCGAAAGAAAGGGGCTGAATATACTCGGAGGGAAGCGGAATGTCTCGTGTTTCAGCAGTCTCGCTAAGACCACCCCGGCAGTGCTGGTATCGTGTATGGGGGGCTTTCCGGCGAGAACCTATGAATATTCGTCAATCAGTGCCCGCGCTGGATGCTGTCGCACATGTACCTCATAAGCGGTAATTCCGAGAGCGTAAACGTCCACTTTGAATAGATCTATGCGTCCATGCTCTGGCGGAGCCAAAATTTCTGGGGCCATCCACGCTGGAGTGCCGACTGCGTGGTCGCGAGATCTTTGAGACAGCTCAGGTATTGATGACAGCCCCAAGTCTGCCAGACGGCAGTTTAGATGATCATCCACGAGAACATTTGTTCCCTTCACATCCCGATGCGCAATAGGGGGGTCAAATGAGTGTAAATAAGCGAGACCTTCCATGATTTGCCACACCTATAGATGATCAGTGTCGCGCATCACACACGATATGAGATGTCATACAGGTGTTAGACGTTTCATGTTGGGGTGGTGCCTCAAAAATTGAATTACATTTCCGTGCTTCATATAAGGAGTGACAAGGCCGTAACATCGATTGTGTTCTTCGCTAACGCCAAGGAATGCTAGTATATGTGGATGTCGGCATTGTCGATGTAAAGTCACTTCGCGGATGATCTGGGGTAAATCACTCGAATCAACCATGTTCAGCGTGGTCAACCCCTGGGCACTCACCTCAGTATTGTTGAGAGTGTCTCTGCATACTCTAGGTTTCTTGATTATGACTTGACGACCATCGAACGTACCCTTAAACAAGTCCTGAAGGCGGCTGTGATTTAGAGAGCAGGAAAACAAACAAAAAGTTGCTTGAGACATACGGAAAAATAAGTTAAGGCGAACTCGGGTCCTTGTTGAAGTCCGTGAAGAAAAAGCGAGGGAGGAACACCACGACAGCGTCGCAGGAAAGCTAGGACCACTCTTCGATGATTGGCAAGGTTATCCTGCTTGTCCAGAAACTATCCAATGGTATGAGTGTGGTGTCACGTGACTGGAAGAGCTTAACTCACGTCTTGTGCGAGCTGTGCTAAACAATCACACAGCTCAGGGCTTGTGACGTTTTCCAGAGCATCGAACATGGGATCTCCCTTCATGGAATGACTGAGCACAAAAGAGAGTTGAGAGGAAGAGAAATCATGGAACGAAGGGTAGCTGGCGCGAAGCGACTCAAGGCATAAGATGCAAGAATCTTCCTTTGTTTTGAGAACAAAACAGACAATCGGGCAGCGCTGACCCAACTCTACGCGAACCCCGCGAAGTTGGAATAAGGAGTTTAGTTGCTTAAAAGCAGCCGGAAGGATCCTTAAGAGCTCCGCAAGATGAAGAACGACCGGTTGGCTATGACATAGAGTTAGGGATGGGTCCAGGCTGAAGCAAGGGGGAGGGCGAAACTCACGGGTCGTCACAGAGAAAATTTGCCAGTAACGCACGTAGACATACGAAGTCTATCTCTTCAAAGCATGAACAGAGGTCAGTGGCTATCTTGTCGACGAGTAAGGATATTTCAACTTGACTCCCAGGCATATTGGTCGTTGCAGAACGACAGAGGGAGCATCTTCAGTCTCCATTCCCCAGGCCGTGCTCGACACGAGGGGTCGGAACGTATACATGTACGCCTTGCAGCTGCATCATGCAAGGGCATAACATGAATACATTGAGGGAAGTGGATAAGCAAACCATGTCAGCAAATCTGGACGGTTATGAGCTTTCGGGGTCCTCGCTCGACATCGTGGGACACTCGTTTTGAGTTACGACCCTGAGGCCTGGGTGGTCAAAAGTAAGAAACGAGATAAAGATGAGTTTCAATAGTACTATTGTATATCATCGTTTAACACCTGATTTGTCCATCCGGAAATCCGATGTCCAATCAAACTTGATAAGATGTAGAATATGATTATGCAGCAACGACAGCAACCGATTCACGATAGATACCCTCTCCGCCCATGCGATCATACCACGCTTTACCTTCCGTCGTGGGCGCGATGTAACCTGTACGGATGGTGAAGTCACCAAAATGCTCGCCTGGAAGTCGTTCTTTTGCATAACGCTCAATCATAGGACGGAGAATCGCGAGGATCTCGGGCTCAGTAACGGATTCTAGAGAGGTTCACGTCAGTTCGATGAGAACCGTTGAAAACGTGAATGAAACGGACCTCGATATATCTTGTTCAAACGTTGGCCATAGTAGCCTCCGCCAAGAAGCATCAAGTATGTACCAGGGGCCTTTCCTACGAAAGCGACCTCTGATCATATGGTCAGTTGTATGATCAGCACGCCGACGTAAAGGAAAAACATACCAGCTACATATGGACGAGCACATCCATTAGGACAACCAGTCATACGCATTACGATTGAATCATTCCTCAAACCATTCTCCTCACAGATCTTCTCGACTTTGTCGATCAGCAACGGGAGATACTATCCAGCAGTCAATACCAAAAGGAGCGACGTCAGATAAACTATACTCACCCGTTCAGATTCTGCCATAGCCAATCCACATGTGGGGAACGCTACGCAAGCTGACGAGCTCAATCTCAACCCAGTATAGTTCAGATTATCCATCTTATACTTCGCAAGCAAGTTCTTAATCGTATCCAGCTCCTCGGGAGGAATGTCCGAAAGCATCAAATGTTGGTTCGCCGTCAGCCTGAACGTACCCTTGTGTACCTTCGCAATCTCGCGCAAGCCAGTCTTAAAGTCACGTCCTGGCTCGTCCTGCACACGACCGTTCTCAATGAACATCATGAAGTGATGTCTGTCATCCTCTCCAACATGCCAGCCGAAGTCGTCTACGTTGCGATCAAAAGAGAAGGGGCGGGGAGGCTCGAGTGTATATCCAAGAAGTTTCTCAACTTCAGCCTTGTAAACGTCAAGACCCATGCGGTCAACCGTATACTTCAGACGAGCATTTTTACGACTAAGAGAGCATGATGAGTACAAAACACAAAATTGATTGATGGTATACTCACTCGACACGATTACCGTTATCCCTCTGCACTAGCATGATCTTCTCAGCAACATATTTGCCTTGTTCAACAGTACAGAAACCAAGGAGACTTCCCGTACGAGGATATGTCTTCTTGTTTCCATGCGTGACACCCATTCCACCACCGATGGTGACATTGAACCCTTCCAGTTCGCCATCCTTGCCGACGATCGCGATGAAACCGACGTCATTCGCAAAGACATCCGTGTCATTGGTTGGAGGTACGGCGACAGCAATTTTGAACTAGGAAATGAAGATGAGGACATTCAAAGGAAAGAAAATATTCAAGACAAACCTTGCGAGGCAAATAAAACTCGCCGTAAAGGGGCTCGAAGTCTTTCAAAGCTTCTCCAGCGACAAGTTTCTTGTCGAGCCAGATCTCGTGGTAAGCAGTAGTGCGGGGGATCAGGTGGCTGCTAACTTCCTTCGAGAACTCGTACACCTGGGAGTGGAGTTTAGACATTGTAGGAATCGACGAACAGATCACGTTTCTAATCGTTTGTGAGCATTCAAGAGCGCTAATCGAGGATGCGATGGTTTACCTGTTAACGTCACCACAAGCAGCTAGTGTGTCAAGTAAGACGCGATTGATATCTTGAATTGCAGGCTTCAAATGCCTTTTGATAACACCATGGAACTGGAATGTCTGACGGGTGGTGATCTTGAATGTCCCCGAACCATGCTCATCCGCAATCTGATCCATCTGCAACCATTGATCAGGTGTGCAAACGCCACCAGGCATACGCACACGAATCATGAAACTGTACGCAGACTCAACACCCTGAGCTTGACGCTCATCACGGATGTCACGATCGTCTTGCTGGTAAATGCCATGGAACTTCGTCAATTGGGTATCACTAGGTGCGAGTGCGCCGGTGCTGAAGTCCTCCAGACCTTCGCTGATGGTTCCACGCAGATAGCTGGAGGCGGCCTTGATATGTTCGTTGGTGATAGGCTCGGGCTCAGCTTCAGTAATCTCAACGGAATCGACACCAAGATTCTTCCATAGCAGCGGCTCCCAGATCTTGTAACCGGTTTCAGGACCGTCTGCGTCCTGGTCATCACCGAGACCGAGGTTGACAATACGCTCACCACCAAGCCTCTCCAAACGGGCATCAAGATCCTTCCCGGGCTTGTTGTAGTAATGAGCGTCTTCGGGTCGTGGCCAATAATGGCTGTCACCCATTCCAAAGACGGTGAATTTCAACTTGCTAAAAAGTTTATCACCACGGGTAGCGGCGGCGTGTAAAGCTTTGAAGAAAGTACGACCGTTCTGAGGAGGTTCACCCTGACCAGCGGTCGATGTGATGAACGCGACATATTCTTCTTCTGCAAGAGTTTCAAGAGGCATCGAGTCAAGGGTGGCGATGGTAGTGGAGAGGCCACGTGCCTTGGCCCTTCCGGCTAAACGCTTGGCCTTCTTCTCAGCAGCTCCGCTATCAGAAGCGTATAGTATGAGAAGAGGGGGAGCATCAATGGCAGAGACTAGGTCGTTGTAGGACTGTTGAGCGCGTTTTTTCCTAGCTTCCTTGACTGTGTCGCCGAGGTTACTAACGAGCTCTGCAGCAATTTGAGGTGTCGAGCGGGTGAGCTGAGAAAGATGGTTCTGACGATCGAGGAACTGTTTGAGCTCATTCTTGATTGCGTCGGAGTCGAGAGAGAATGGCTCTTTCCCATCACGTTCCTTACTGGGGTCCCATCGGTACAAAGGCCAGTAGCCTGCATCGACGGCGAGTTTGGTCTCTTTCAAGACCTCAAGGGCAGGTGAATCTTCCGAGCGGTGGGGGAGGTAGGCCAAAACGACACTGGGCCCGTTAAATCGATCGGCTTCCATGAAAGACTGCAAAACTTGTGAATATGAGGAGAAGGCGGCAACACTAGCAACGTAAACGTCGCCATGATTCATGGCATAGAGACCGACATCGTGCTTTCTGCGGTGGGGATATACAGTACTGCGTGCAGTGTAAGGTAGAGTGTCAATGATGAGGATGTTGACGTTAAGGCCGGAGGTGATGGCATGATGGAGACCGGAAGCTCCGAGATCGTAAGACCATGCATCTGAGCCTACAATCCACCTAGAGACGGCGGGAAGGTGCGACTGAAGGGACAGAATTTTTGACGCTGCGGGGTGATCCAAAGGAAAGGACCTGAGGGAATTTATGATATCCTGAGCAAGTTTCCTACTTTTTGTGCCATCATCTTTTTGAAGAAGCCATTTGCTCAAGAAAGAGTGGAGGTCGGGTTTGATCCCATCACCTCGTAGCAACTCCTCAACAGCAGCTACGAGGTCCGCCCGTTCGTCGAGCTGACCACGAACACGACCAAGAGCGAATTCAGGGGTTGTGGCAGCCTGCCCTTGGGTTGCGACTAGTAAAGGGGAATTCACAACATCTAGTCGTTCACCGAATACATGTGTGAGAATTTTTGTATACGCCAATTCATGCTTTGGCACAGTAGGAACGGGGGCAGTAGAGGAGGTGGAAGGGAGGGTACCAAGTTGAAGGCGAGATGAAGGTGAAACGGGAGATTCAATGATTTCCAGTATTTCGGGAAGGGTGACATCGCTCACGTCCCCGAGAATTCCGCTGAGGACAACAGGCCGTTTGTCAGCATCTCGATGCTGGAGGGCGCTCACAACATCAAGATAGAAAGGCGTCCATTTTGTTGTCCAACGGTATACTTGTTCAAGGACAACAACACGGCGAACTGAAGCGGGGATGGCATTGAGAAGCCGGGACTGAGGGATGGGGTTGAGTAGATTGAGGACAACGAAGGACACACCCTCTACCGGAATGGTCACATTTCGTTGACCAATGGTGAAGATGACCGTCTGTGGATCAGATGAACCACGGACAACGAAATCGGGTAAAGGACGCCTGACTTGGTTGAGGGTCTCCGCTGCGACGGCCCGGTAAGCCTTGAACAGAGAAGTGACGGCTGGATCGTCAATAGGGCCGAAATCATTGCCTGAACTGTTTATGGCATGACCGTTTTCGGTAAGCCCGCTCGCACGGCCACTGGGACTCTCAGGGGTTAAATACCCACTGGTCGAAGAAGGGGATAAAGGGTGCTTGTTGGAAAGGAGGAAAGAAATAACTTTTTCCTCGGAAAGGACATCTATTTGCTCAGAAGAGGAGGGATAGAAAGCATGCACGACTGGTATTTTCTCTATTCGCGCCAGTCGAGCAGCTAGCAGAGCGTTGTCGTGGGCTTGCTGACCGGTAGAAGATAAGAGGAAATAGGGAACGGCGGACCGGAGAAGTAGGGCGTCAGAGAGATCGTCCTGGACAGCGATATGGAAGACAAGAGGTAGTGATGACAACTCGGAAAGGTGGAGGACAAGGCGAGCGAGGACCTGTGGATTTGATGTCACTGTGAGAGTCGTGAGGTTAGTGGTGTTTTGGAGGAGTGTAGCGCCTAGATCGGCGCCGAAGGGTGCGACAACCACACGGGGTGCACTTGTCAAAGATCTAGAGAGCGAATCGTACTGTTGTGTGAACGCGGAAGTCGCAGGGAAAGCTGGCTGAGAATCAACCAGGACATCTGAAGTCAGGTAGGCGATTCGAGCGACAGAGACAATAGCTTCACTGGTCAACATAGTGTTCTGTGAACAGCGTCAATGTTTCTTCGAAGAACGATCATCGGGTGCACGTACAAGGCAAACCCCAAGCCGGGCGTCCACTCGCTCAAGTGTGGGTGCCAGAGGAGATGCCGCGATACTTAAATAGATTCCATGAGCAAGTCATTCGTCTAAGCACCTCATCCGTTTGCAAGTATTTGCAATCACCGATTCCGAATTCTTTTAAAAAACATTACTAATCAATATTAAGTTAAGCATGTTTTACCCCGCTTGGCACGCTGGTTGATCCGCGAACTCAACAAACCGCAATCTACCATAAGCCACGCCCCTCTGGACGTCGACAACGCCTCATGTTCTCTGCATGTTGCTGTCCCAACACATAGACGCTATGTCATAAGGGCGTCACTCGCTCATCTTTCTCCATCCTCCACCCCTTCTTCGAGAAATGGACCCGCCTGTTCCAGATGCCACGGAGGCATTTGTCAAAGTCCTTTTGGAAATACGGTCACATCTGGACGACGGAACTACGTCGTTTATGCTGTTTTTAGAGTTGGCAAAACGGATTCCTAATATCGACCCGTGAGTCTCGTCACCGATCACTTACTTGTCGCCTTGACCTTCCAGGTACTTGTATAGGCATCACATTCCTCAACTCGTCATTAATCTTGCTAAGCTTCTAAAGAACTTGCCGAAAGCGTTCCATCAACTTAATAAACTGTTATATCCTCATGCTCGTGTCGATTTCAATGTTCTACAGAAGCCGCTGACTTGCTTCGTTCTCAAAACATCGAGCGCCTCTCAGATCATAGTGCTCGATGCGCATCCCGACCGCCTCCGCTTTAACGGGTTGTCTGTAGCAGAACTACAGGCTATTCTCCTTGACAGTAACTTGCGGGGTATCCAATACAATGATTTGGATGCTGTTACGGATACTGCCCTTCAAGGTTGCCTGGCACAACTCGTTCAAAACGTAACTGTGTAAATCTGGTGTTGCGTGTTTGCTAACTCTTCATCTTTAGTTATTGGATGATTCAAATACGCTCAAGACTTGTCGCAAGAAGGCGCTAGCGTACTTAAGGAAACCCCTGGGGATTCCACCGTCTTTATTTCTCCATGACCTCATTCAACTCGACACATTTGACTATACAGGGCTTTCTGTATGTCTTTCTTGAGTCACTCCATTCAGCATGAATCTCAACTGCTTAGGACTTGTATACTGGTGTTGTTGGGCACCAGAGTGTAATAATTAAGAAGCCCCGAGTGCGCCAGGATCTCCGTGATTGTTTGAAAGTGCGGACCACGTCTTCGGACATACAATATTCATGCTGATC
>KQ963288.1:43968-62030 GCA_001563735.1 Leucoagaricus sp. SymC.cos | reverse complement strand
CCTGCTGATCTAATCCTGCTATGCAGATCGCTCGTGAGATTGTCCTTTGTCGACAACTCCGCCACCCCAATATTCTTCCTTTCATTGGCGCTAGCTTTGATGAGCAGAGGCGATTATGCGGCCTTGTGACGCCTTACATGCAAAACGGGAATGTCATGAAGTTTTTGGAAGACCATCCCGCCGTAGACCGTCTCACACCCGTACGCCACCTGAATATGTGGTCGAATGAAACCCACTGACGACAATCCAAGACTTGGCAAATCATGAAAGGCTTGGAATTTCTGCACAACTTCGATCCGCCCATTGCTCATAGGGACATAAAAGGAGCCAACATCCTTGTTAACGATGCCCTTGTTTGCTGTCTGTCGGATTTCGGGCTATCGTCTATCCCCGAAATATCTCAGCGATCACGCGAGCGAGCGGTTGGCACTTTCTCTTGGATGGCACCCGAGGTCCTGTCCCTCCCCGAGGACGGCGATCTCAACCTCTTTCAAGCTGATATGTATTCATTAGGAATCACGATTTTCGAGGTACGTGACCTCCTGACATTTGAATGCGAAG
This sequence comes from Leucoagaricus sp. SymC.cos, assembly GCA_001563735.1. Lineage (NCBI taxonomy): Eukaryota > Fungi > Basidiomycota > Agaricomycetes > Agaricales > Agaricaceae > Leucoagaricus > Leucoagaricus sp. SymC.cos. Next base: position 61,469 of record KQ963288.1, on the reverse strand, counting down.
CTCACTATCAGGATTAGCTCTACCACGGAAAACCGCCTGTAATGTCACCTGCCATACACTCCAAAGGACCCACCAACCCCGGGGAAGAACCATTGTCCTGCCTGTCCGTTTCGACCTCTTGCACCCTCCCATGTGATCTTTTAGACCTTGTCTGGATAATGTTAGATCCAAAGCCATCTAACCGCCCTACCATTCGATTGAGCTGCCAAGCACTCGAAGATAGCCTGGATCCCCCAAAGACTATCATTATTCCATCTCCCATATCTCCCAATGATTCCCAACCTGAACCTCAGAGTTCAAATGGTGGCACCAGTACCTTCCGGCACTTGACTATCACAGAGTGGCTCAGGGAACAATTGGATCAAGAAAAGATGAAACTAGCTAAAGTCAGCTCTCTACGTCCAATTTATTGGCTTGTCACCTTATCTTTCGCCTGATGCAGGTTACCATGTCCAAGAATGCGCTTCCGAAACTTGACATTCCCATATCCCAAGCTGGGTCTTCATTTGCTACGAGCAGCAAACAATCGTCTGCTCGCAATCTTTTGCGCCAAGCGATAACTCATACCTCCCGCCCTAGTTCTGTTTGTACAAGAGTCCGTGGACTACCCACTCCCCTAACCGCTTCACCTCGATCATCGACAGCCACTCATGAAACAAACGCATCGACAACCTCCACCCCTCCACTGAAACACATAAACCTTCCTCCGCCTACACCTCCAGTGACCCCTCGCCCCCCGCGCAAAATATTGCAGCCACGCCCAATTCGTGCTTCTCGTTTCCTCTGTCTCGACCCTCAAGCCCCAACAGGGTCGAGTTCTTCTCCAAACAATACCCACGTAGCCCGTCATCACGTCATTTCTCGCCTTGCCTATGACGGTCTCCCTTCTCCATCGCCAAAACGAAATCGCAATTCGTTGAGCTCTGGGGAAGAAGGCGACGATGAGCGTGAGAATCTGGTGCCTTCCTCGACCTGGAAATTGTTCGATGAAGATGACCTTCGCAGTCCCTCTCCTTCCAAAAAGCCTCGTCACGATTGGAGCCATTCTTCGTCGTTCTAATTGCATTGCCAACGATAGCCCTTCAGGAAGTCTAACATATCTCACCTCTGCGTTACCCCTCTGGTTCATCCCTACACCCCACCTCTTTATGTTCGACGATCAACACTTGATACACTTTCCCTCGTATCTCTGAAGCTGCTAGATTGACTTCAGCTGGACCTTTCTGTACTCTGCTGGGCATTTTCCGTAGTTATGCTGCTGGTCTGGCGCTCATGCACATAGGAATAGTCCTAACTTGAACTCTCCCTTGAATAAAGTAAGATCGGGTTCCTGTGTCCCTCCACACTCTTTACAACCTCTGCGGCGGTGTACCGAAACGTGGATATATGACAGGACTGAAGATAGTAGATACCCCGTCAAACTAACCCAACGGCTACAGCACGTCTTTGGCTATCGCTCCTCGTCTGGCGTGTAATGAAGGTTCAGTGATAAGTGATATTGGTATGACTAGTGATAACAGCTAAGTGCGGTATTATATAGTGAAGGTGGGGCGAAAGCCCGAAGGGCTTCCCTGCCTGAGGTCTCTGGCACAGGGAATGAGAATGGCGCGCTGGGCGGGTGGGATGAGCCGCTCGTGGCGTGCTTCTCTATTCCGTGATGTAGCCACGGGCCTACACAGGCACGGTGCAGGTGCGATTGGGTGTGGCGGGCGGGTGCGAAAAGGTGCTGTGCCAGTCAGCAGCCACGGTGGAATGGTGTGGACAGAGGAGAAGGAGCAGTGACCGCCGTGACTGTGACGCTCAGGCCAAAGAAACATATATCTGTCGAACAAGACCGTTGTCGGGACAAGCCGAAAACCAAAATAATGCATTACAATGCATTATAATATCCCACTCGACCCTGAGCTACCTTAGGGCATTATAATACGTGAGTAACAGCATTACATGCCGTTATAACGCCCAGAGGGCCCCACTCGAAAATATTTGAAAGATGTTATTTCTGCTGACTAATCAAGTTGAAACTCCGTTCCCAGGGCGTTATAACTCCGAAAGTTAGTTACAACCCATTAGAACTGAAATAATTCAATATAACAGTTTCGGGATTTTCCGACATATTTATTTATTTAACACAACGCACTGATGTCCATTGGCCTGGTGGCGTCGGCGGCGGCGGAACAAATCCTTCAAGGTTAGATACAGCATCATGATCATCGTCAGTAAAAACTCCGTAAACATATCTCCGCTTATCACGCCAACCCTTGTATATGCTTCATGAGCCTGCAGTTCAACAAGTAAATATTGATCTCAATAATCGAAATCACTCTTATGACAGCTAGGTGTATGAAATAGATTATATTTGCTATCAAAACAAAATGCATACATCTGACTAGCTGCTAACATCCGAGTCAATCCTACAAGTTGAGAACAAAACAATAGGCGTTGCCACGATGATTCATTGTACACTGTAGCAAAGGTCATAAGTAAAGAACAAATGGTATGCCAGGAACTCACCACGAAAGGATGGCCATTGGAACGTATGCGTCAAGCACCAGGAATGATTTCAGCAAGCATCTGAATGTCAATAAAATTGTTATAGAAGTGAAAGTGTAAGGCATCGACTGCAGTCCGCAAAAGAGGTGATACGTAACATCGCGCGGTGCGTATATGCGTGATAAAATGCACATATATGCACATTTTATCACGCATATATTCAAGAATCGGGTAGTCAGAGATCAAGATTCGGAGCTCAAAGGACATAGGCGGAATTTGGCAAGCATCAAGAATGAAGCAGTTCCCGGAGACAATGTTGGTGACCTGTGTAAGAGAAATGACATAACAGCTGATGAGACTACAGGAGGCAGACGAGGAGAGGTTTACCGTACCGGCCCAGAAGTAGTTCAGTGTAATCACAGCCAGCCCAGACCTCGAACGAAATGACGTAGTAAGAATCCTCCGACGAAGTATCTGCCCTAGTGTTTAGGCGAGGAAAGCAGCCACCCTGAAAGGCTAAGATGGTGGATAGCGGCGGCGGCAATAATCTATACTGACCAAGAATAGAAGCGAAGACGCGTCGCGTTTGAACCGAGTCCTTGATCAGGTGACTTATTCCCATGGTCCATCTTACTCCCAAAGTCGGGGGATATCTCGATTCTCAATACCGGTACCTTTAACTCGGAAGTAGCCTGAGTGTGGCGTGGCTCAGTTTTCTGTATGTATTGGCGTTTTTGTATGGTCGTGAAGGTAATAACATGTTGACCCCATTCCCACGCAACAGAGATCCAAAGATATAAGCCAAATCGTTTGGGTGCCATGCTGACCTACAAGACTGTAAGTCTAATTTACGCGTGTAAACGGGTTGTTGGTGTATATATGGCTTTGGTATGGCTGGTTTTTGGCAAGCCGTCATATCTTATCTGAATATGTGCATTCTCTGGCCGGCTGATGCAAGATCTGGATATTATATGGGAGGTTCAAATCAGGCATGCACAAGAACTGGCCGGTGAAGATGAGACCTGCGTTACCCCAGAGAACTGATGACCATACATGCAGCAGACCTGTCCAGCGTGACAATGCCCAGAAGGTGCTGGAAACACCCGCCGGGTATGCTGCAGGTATGTCTCTCACCGCGCTGATATGCACCTTGCCTAACTGGTATGTAGAATATATTTATATCACCGGAGAGTTTTTTGCAGATCTCTCGCATCTCAGTAGGGTATATTATGTCCGACCAGTATGTACATATATCCCCACCGAGTTTTTACTGACGATGAATAGTTTCAGATTTTCCCCGCGATTCGTTGTCCCCGTCCCTGGTGGCTCAAATGCAACTCAAATGCAAGAGGATAGCGCTGATTTCGAGTCGGTTATACTCTCCAAGATGTGGATACGTCATTTGAATGACCAAAGTTCAGACACAGTCTCTCCCATTTATTCACTCCAAAGAACACGTCGAGCGACAAAATGGCCGTGTTGATACTGAAGACTTGAGTTATTCTACAGAGTACTCGTTACATTCAACTTAGCTCCAACAAATTCAACTGTTGGCGCATTTTTGGCTGGTAAGACTTAACTTGCCTCAGTCAATAGCGGATCAAAACTTGTTCCTCTACAACCCCGTAGTAGAGGGCCCGGGCGTACACCACGCTTCATCCTTCCCAATCCCTTTGATCGGGGCCTCAGAACGTTAGATGAAAGAGAAAATCTTCAAGTATCTAGAACCCAAGATAGAACAATAACGGTAGCAATCCGATGCTACGGTAGCGAGTGGCGCGAGGATGGGGGGTACGCGTTTGGCGGAAATTGCAAAAATGGTTCGAGCTATGAAAAACCAAACCAATCAGAGTCAGCATTCTAAGGAGAATGAAACAGGCCTACTCGAATCGTTCCAGGCCGGGATCTCGATGCAGTCATAGCAATACGGTGCGTGTGATCTTGGGTGACATTGCTGCCAATCCTTGGTAACCGCTCGATGCCGCTGGAGGTACCACTCAAGTCTTTTGCGAAGGAAGGTTCCATGCTTCCGATCGTTTCCCTGAATTTACGCCTTGCGTTCAGGCTGTTTGTGGCACAAGTGAAGGGTCGTCAGTACTATCACGAAGGTCAGAAAGGGGGAGAACCAACTTCACAAGTACAGCATTGGCATATGTTCGTCCGGCGGAAATGTGCAGGGCCTTGATCGGATGATTCAGTTCCTGGTTCTAGATAAAGGTTCAAACCAAGTCGCTCACAAGAAATATGAAGGTGAAAGGTGCTGCAAAGTACTACATAATGGTGAGCTGAATGAATTAAATAAACAGCGAAAGTGCGCGCACCGCAAATAAGCATGCCAACATGAGAAGGCTGAACACAAGTGTAAATAAATATCCTGTCAAAAGCAGCAGAAGTAGCAGACACGCTATTACATACCTGGTAAGCGCACTAGTAGCTACAGTATAACGAATGACCTGGGTTACAAGCGTGTTCGTAACCCTATTCTTTTTCATCAGCATCCACAAGCAAAATATCTGGAGGAAAGTTTTCGAATACTCACTTCATTTCTCGGGTACCCTCACTCCGCTTAAGAATATAATAACAAAGAAGACCAGCAATCCAGATATCGGCTTCACGAGCTATCAGGCAGCTATACCACGAATGAACGATTAGGGAATAACGCACTTATTACCCCGACCAAAACCATGGATATGAAGCCTCGAGGAAGGCCCGACCCCACCACAGCATACGCTCCAGTTGCAATAATAAGACCAAACGTTGCGAGAATGCAACAGAGAATCGGACCCGCAATCCAAATATTTCTTTGACTAAAGAGCCATATCCTTAAAGGAATCATGAGAATTGTGAGATTTAGCCAACAAAACTGACTCACCGACTCAGAAAGAACAGCTGAGAAAAGAGTGTTGTAAACCCAAGAGGGAATAAGTGAGAACTGAAAGGTATGAACATTGTCGTCAGTTCGGGAACACTACCCCAAATGATAACGAGGAAGTGATAGGCTCCATATGTAATAAGAATCAGATGGAGGAAGTCAAGAATCCTATTTGTGAGCGTCTCAGTCTTTTCCAGGAAAGCACAAGATTCGTCACAAACCATAGCACAGCGACAAAGACTTTGACACGTCTCTTATCTTCGGGAAAGTCTTGATAATACTGATATATTTGAACAGTAAGAATGCCTTGAAAGCTTGTTACACTTTGAGCAATGTCTTTGTGGAAAGGACGGGTGTTACTGACAATGTGGCGAATAATACTGCAGTCAGATTGTCAGCAAAGAAGACTCGAATCGGAAAATTAATATTCTCACCTCCTATTAATAATATTCCATATGTTAGTGTAAGGCTGGAAGGGGGCGAACTCATGAGCGGCGGAAGGAAAGGACTGAAAACCTTAAACTGGCGTGAGTATATATACTACTTAACCACAGCATATTAAGTTTAGTTCAGCTCCTGTCATATCGTACGGCATTCTATCCCAGGCCAAGGTTTACGGTAGTGTTTTATGCAGTTCGCAAAGAAAGCCGTGCCTGGTAATGCTTGGCGAAATGGAGATAAACAATGCCCCAAGTCTCCTGACCATAAAGCCGCGTGACGATAACAGCAACAGCAGACGAAAACGAGAGGAAATCTGTTGGCCGCTCGCCCGTTGCAATCTGCGAGTTTTTCAGCCAGGGTCGTCAAGTGGGCTAAATCGATTGAACCGTTATTTATAAACCTGAACGCACCCATGTCAAGCTGTCCCTTCCAGAGACACCTCGAATAGACAACCTGACGAGTTCTCGATGTAAGGTGACTGATTGTTGTCAGCGCCGAGTTTTATACAATCAGCCAGACTTCCAAAACCAGCAATCAGCTGTCGAAGAAGTCTGCAGGAAGCGAGGATTTGAAGTCATTTTTCTCCCCAAGTATCACTGTGAGTTAAACCCTATAGAACAGTGCTGGGGTCACTCCAAGCGTGTGTATCGTGAATATCCACCTTCTTCGAGAGAGGATATCCTTGAGAAGAATGTCGTGGCTTCACTTAATGCTGTGAAGGTTGAGAACATTCGAAAGTGAGTGCTAAAATCATTATATTTTGCTTGGATTTTTGAACAGCAATGCCAGATATGCTCGACGGGCCATTCGCTTCATAGATGCCTATAGTCAGGGACTTGATGGTCAGCAAGCGGCATGGGCCTCGAAAAAATACCGGGGCCATAGGACCCTGCCACCAAGCCTCAAAGTTGACCTTCGTAATAGTGATTTCTGAGTAAACAGTTCCTCTGTTCATTCTATGTCAAGCTTCATATTTTACAGTCTCGAGATCTAATAGATGACAGTTACATCTAATCTCAGCGGTCAGGTGCCTGCTACCATCCCTGTCACATCGGTCACATGGCGCTTAAGGTTGATGATTCTGAACTGCGCCTACCTTAGGTGTCGTGTTATCCTTCACTGGAAGAAGTGGTAGCTAAGTTGCGGGGCGTGGCTGATGAACTGCGGAAATAATCAAGATGAAGCTGCCTTGCCTCTCCGCACCCAGTATCGACATGAGACACTTCGTGAGTGGGTTTCGGGTTCTTTGAAGAATGACAGCGGCGGTGGCAGTGGCTGCGATTCCTTGCGAGAAGTTATCGCTCCCAAGTGGTGATTTGCCCGGCGCAGTCCTCGAGCCACGTTCCTTGTAGCCACAGATCTGTAAGGTATATCCCGAGGGCGGAAGTGATAAAGCTGTCATTGTTCCCGCAAACGGGGTGTGTTAGTGTTGTGCGTGACCAATGCCTTGACAGTAAGAGCAATGTCGTCGTCACAGAAGACGAGAGTGGAGTGGAACCTTCTACCTTGCTGAGCCAGTTGAAAGTTGAGCGAAGGCAGCAGCGACAGGCAGATCTCAGTCTTAACCGGTTTCCCAGGCACTGGGCCGGTGAGTCAATAAGCCAGCCACTCTATTGATAACTTATTATCGAAGTTTCGGACCTTATTGAACATATTGTTATTTTATCATAATCATTACAATTAGGATTCAATAGTACATGTGGGATATTGACTTGCCAGCCCCGTGTAGGGTCTGCCCGAAAGATCTAGAAAAAGGAACCTTAATCACACTATGCGTGGCTATCGAGAGTCAGTGGCTGAGGTTTCAGAACATGACAACGACTGCGTACTTGGGAGGTATTGCTGATGATGGTTGGGGTATAGTTGCATCTAGTCAATATCGGGCGGGCTAATCATCCGCAATTAATAAGGTCGAAGAGTTGAGGGTAGAATCGGTCAAATTCAGGTTTATTTACAAGGAATTATGTTTTTCGACGATTATTGTGGTTGTGATGAGAAAGCTATGACGTTCTGTTCACATCCTCCTCCACATCTTCTTCATCAGGTGGATTCAGTTGACTAGCAACAGTCATAAATCTGATAGCGCAGGTAACAAATCACAGGACATGAATTAGATCTATGGAAAAATGTGAAACCGAGAAAACGATCAGCATACTTGGCAGCGTCCAGTCCAGCAAATGTGCGCATAGCATGTAAATCAACTTGTAGCATCTCGCAGAGGTCGGCAGTTTGGCCAATTGCTCTAGACATGCGACCAAGGCTAGCTGCCAGTTGGCCGTAGAGTTTTTCTTTAGTTTGTACTGCGCTCGTAGAGACCGCTGAAGACATGGTTCTCCGATAAACCCAGCAATTGTCTTCAGGGAGAGATTACGAGAACAATTGGTGAGCAGACTTCCCTCAGTGAATGATGTTCGCTAAGGCCTGGCAAGCCGAGTCGTGATTCCCAGTGATGTGACATGAAGTCAGGAGTTGACGTCACGGCGCATTGTCACGAAGCGGGTTGGTGGCCTCCGAAGTCCCTTGTCCGCTTAGTCTCAGTTGGTATGCAGGGGAATGCGATGCGATGCTCTCGAGGTTAGGTTCGCTTCATCCCGCGTTTGGCTCGAGGCTACAGCTACGGACAATACATCAATCAGTATGCGATTGGGATCAACGTCTGGAGCGTTCGCCTTTTCTCAATTTAAGAGGGTCAAAGATCCTGTCGGTCAATCAAAAGGAAGGTTGAAGGGAAGCCTGAGGCTATTGATATGGTCTCGACCGATTTGAACGCAGAGTATGGCCATTTTCAAAGCCGGGGTGCGACTAGGCTTTCAGTGAGGTGGCTTGCGCAACAGGCTTGAACACCACTTCCGGTACTCCAGACTGAAATAGCAGCAGAGTTATCTGGCAGAGATCAGGGAGGTTTTACTATAGTGATTATCAGGTTGATGCACGCCTCCGTAACAGTCGTCAAACTCTCCACGCTTTCGGTTTTGAGCACGAGTTCATGGAAGCTGCATATCCGTCAGGAGGCCCGAACCATGTAATGAAACACAACAATTTTCGGCACAATTCAGACTCATGCATTATGAAGTCAATGTGTCCGAGCAGCGACCCTGGTAAGACTGGGAGATAGATGTACCATAGTATATATATCACTTGCTATCGTTACCATCTTGTGATTCTCATCGCTACTACTTACATGCCACGGAAGAGGGCTGATCATATATCACAGCGTCTCTCGGGTGGTAAAACTTGCTCGCACGATCTAAAGCGGTCTCTGTACTCGACAGTCAATAAGCCAGTTGTTTCTCTTTGTTCTACCGAAACTGCATGACGTTTCCTGTCTCTTGAAACTGCGTAAGAAGGATGTCAGCGAGGCACGTTTGTCGATGAGTTTGAGCGCCCCAGAACAATCAGATTCTGGATCAACAGTCTAGGTGACAGTTGTAAACTTGAGCATATGACAGAAAATAAGAGCGAGTTCTTGGTCACACGATCCCTAGCATTTTGGTAGTGTGCGCAATCTTTAACTATTTGGTCCTGCCAGCGAAAGTAAGAGAACTATGGAGCGGATATCTACCGATCCAAAGGCACCGAGGGGAACATCTGAGCTTTAATAATGGAACACTTGACCTTTGGCGTCGGCAGAAAGAACAGAGTATTTCTCTCGGCGTGGGAAGCTTATGCTGACTTATGAGAAAAAAACAATGGCATCGCACCTATATTTAGGAGCAATGGAAGAAGGATTCGCGTTCAGGCGCCTAGTAGTAGGAACAAGTGGTTGAAGCTACCTTGTGGGAGTGAATAGACTAGGACGCGTAATAGAGGCCACGGTGAGTTCATGGTTCCAACGCTGGACTACTATCTATCGCGAACATCTGGGGCGCCAGAAATAGCTCAAATGAAATATGACGAGGGTTTATGTGGTCAGACGACCTGGTATGTGGCGGCCCTAGTTCTTTAGAAGATCTAGGGTTGCATTCGAAACGGTGCTAGTGGGACGAAATGTAGGGCGATAGGCCGATCGATAGTATCAGAAAATCAAAAGCGAGCCCGTAAAGGACAGAAGGACCCAAGGTGAGAGGCCGAAGAGCAGAGGAGGAGGTTGAAAGGTCACAAGATTGCAACGTGTTTGACTGAGCATACTGGCGAGCAACGCCCATAAGAATACGAAATAGAATATGATCTTACGAGAAGCATCTCGGCATCAAATTCACATTTGATGTTTTGTCGTCTTATCTGATTTTTGTGCAAGGATTTTGCCCGTATTCTGGCTATAGTTGTCAACGACATAGACAGGGGAGTGCAGATTTTATGCGTAGAATGATTCCGAAGTGGTGTCCAGAGTTTTTGCTAAGTTCGGTGAGCGATGATGTGTAGGTCAAAATCCGGATCATACGGCCGGAAACATCCATGACGTGACGAAACTTTATAATTCTGCTGGGATTGCTCATCGTTTACAGCAAGCGAAAGCCATCTGGGTGGCTCTGGCAGCCTCAAAGAAGGGACGGAGGCATCCGAGTTTGATATAGATAAAATAATGAGATATGAGAACGCAGAAGAAAGTAGGATGGCGGAGTCGCTAGGGGGCGTCATACCATTTCAGGAAGGACCCTGATAGGAAATAAACCGACGAGATTTTCCATCAAAGAGGGTCTACTCCCATCCACAATCTCCTCAGAGGACCGTTTCGAGGTTAGGAACCCTCTGTCCCACTCGCCATCCTGGAACCTTCATCGACTCCATGTTATTTCCCCAAAAATGGCCAAAAATCGGTTCAGCTGTGAGTATCTCCGTTGAGACATCCTACTCCATAGTATTCTACGCCCCCCTACGGCGTGGTTGCTCCTGAATCTTATCATCTCATTGCATTGTTTTCTCGGATACTGATCCTCCTCTTCCCAGTACTTCCAAACCAACAGACTCCCTCAATGCCGCCTACTCACCCCCATACCGTAAACGCACCTCAAAGTATGTACATCCAGGACGACGACGACGGCGACATCTGTCCTGTCTGCGATGGGGAGTGCACCTGCGACAACAAGCCGCGCGTCGCCCAACAGTCCTTGTCATTGAATCAATACAGTTTGCAATATGCTGGTTCCTCATCCTCTTCAATTATCTCATCAATTCCCGTTTCTCCCCCAAAACCTTCTCTCGCTCCTCTCAAAATCAAACTCACCGTACCACCGAATCTTCTTGGAAACAAAAAACATGTGGTGGCTCCCAACAAATCAAAGAACAGTCAAGGGACGATGTCCGCCTTCGCACCCGCCGGCGAAACACAGCACAGTACTCTTCCTCAGGGCAAACAATTAAATTCCTCCCTCCCCAAACGCAGGGGGCGACCCCCCAAAGCTGTGATTGCAGCTCGCGAGGCAAAAAAGGCAAAGGCTGCTGCGCGTTTACAGACTTCTCCTCCCCCATCACCTTTCTCTCAGCCCTCCATTCCCAAAAACGTGGGGAGCAGCAAGCGCAAAAAATCAGGGCCGCAACAGAAGCGAGGCCTCAAGGCAGGTCGTACCGGTCACAAGCGGCCATTGAAACGCAAACGACGTGCCACCGGCGACGACGAGTCGTCCCTTTCTAACCTCACCGATGCTGATTACGATTGCGATGATGATGACGATGGGGAGTCTGTCAAGTATCCAACTTTCTTGTCTGCGTCGGCCCTTTCATCAATGGAATCAAGCAATTCATCGGCATCTTCCGATTCCGAATCACTCTCCTTCGGTAGCGACTCTGATCTTGAAAAGGAAGAAGAAAGCTATATCGTATCCCAATTAAAGGAAAAGGCGCGCCTGCGCCGCGAGCTCCTTGGAGAAGATGGGCGCCGTAACCATAGCTCCCAGAGTGACTGGGTCATCAGGCCAAGAAAGAAGAGTGTTGATTCTAGTGATAACGAGATGAACGTCGACTCTGATGGTACTGAAGACGAGGAAGAAGAAGAAGATCCTGAAGAGGACGCAGAAGAGACAGATGGGAGGGGCGCCGGTGCAGGCTACACTGGCCTTGTCACTGCATGGTCCGACGACGACGAGTCGAGTTTCGACGCAGATATCTTCTTCGCCAATCTCACCGATTCCGACAACAGTGACTCATCGTGCTCTCTGCATGATGAGGCTGGGGACGATGGCGACCTCTCGGACATGGAGACCGGCACCCATAGCGATACAGCTGAACTCATCTCTCGGCGTCAGGAGCTGGAAAACCTTCAGCTTGAGGTCACTCAAGGCTGGGACGGTCAGATCGTTTTTACCAATGGTCTCAATGATGGTCGTGGCGTCCTCGATATCGACTTCGAGGTCAAGGCTTCTCAGTTTATGGCTGAAGAGAGTCCAGTGCCTGCTCAGGACAGTGACGTGGAAATGACATCCAGTAGCATCGGTTCATCAGGTGAGGGTGGATATGAGGAAGATGCAGATGGAGGTGAAGGCGATACCACCGATGATGGATTGGTAGGCGACGATGACCTGCCAAACGAGCGAGCGATGCAATTATTCAGTTTGCCGTTCAGCGTCTCCGCTATTAACCCTCTATCAACTGTCAGCCCTGTTGTCAGCCCCGCACCCCATCGCCACCTGTCTTCAAGCGGCCTCGACCCGCCCAAGCCTGAGGATATCCTTGCTGGTAAAGTCTTCTGGGACTCTGATGACCACGATCATGAGGAGGAAAAGAGGAGGGAACGTAGTCGAAGCCAAGAATCAAGTCAGTCTAGAGGACCGCGAACTGGGTTTTTCATACCCGTTCAGGAAACCCGCAAGGCGATTATTGATGGCACCGGAGAGGTACCCTCACCCCACCCGAGATTCAACCGCCGCCGTAGCTCCTCGACGACTTCCAAGGTCAACGTGGTACGTCTGACAACTCCTTCCCATCTTCCATTAGACTCGCATCTTTGACGAGCTCTATTCTGACTTCCTCCACACCCATGGTTTTTGCATGTACTGACGTACCTCCCTTTCGTCTTTCTATTAATAGGTGGAACAAATGTTGAGGAGACACTTGTTGAACAACACGAGGTCTACTCCGACATTTACAACGGCGTCGGAGCTACTCTCGCCCTTGCGGCTCCTGTCTTCTGACAACGACGTCAGATCGCCTTCGCCCTCGCTACCTTTGTCTACCCTTACTGAAGAATCCGAGCCTTTGGCTGATTCGATCGACCTCGACGACGTTTTAGAAGCATCTTACCTTGCCCCTGAATCCTCCGAGACAGGCGATAATTCCCTCACCAAACGGGTTGGTGGTGACGTCGAGGAAGATGATAAGCTATCGTCCGGCAAGCACTTACAAAACTTGAACCGTTGGGATCTGATCTCGGTCGGTGCTTTCAGACAGACCCGAGAGAATGGTGGCTGGAGCTCCGATAATCATCCTCATACCCCTCATTCCAGTGTCGACTACAACAACATCATGAGAGCCAGTCCCTTAAGTGCCATCATGTGGCCGAAGGAAAAGGAACGGCAAAGGAGAAGGAGAAATTTGTCAGAGCCGATGTCGATCTCGCCCGTGATCCTTCCTGTCCGTGACGGCGATCGCACCCCTACTGCTGCATGTAGCCATCAACAACGTGGTTTCGACCAGACCTTCAATAAGAACTCTCAGAAGCTTCGAAAGGAGTCGAAGAGAGAGAGGAAATTGAAGAAGAAGAACTGGGGACCTGTACATCATCAACATTCACACCACCACCATTGGCACACCCACCAACATCATCCGAACTCAAAAATGAGGGGATCAGCAGCCAGCCAACGCTCATTTTTGTCGGCCGTGCCTCCCTTCAGCCTGTAACTGCAGGACTTTCTCAAAATACAGTCATCTCATCAATCGTCCTTGATCCTCGCATTATTCAGAACATCCAAATTTCCGCGACCAGCCGAAATTTTCATCAGTCTTTCCTCTATGCTACTCGATTCTTTCTCTCTAACAGCCGCTTCAAAGCCTCCACACCCTTCCATACTCTGTGCATCGAATGTAATTTTTTGTGAAAAATTCCCCAAACCTTTTCCACGTCTTTCCATGTTATTGTGTCAAATTTGTTTTTCTTTACCTCTGTTGTATCCCCCTCTCTTACCAGTCTCTTGTCTTACCCAACATCCACTTCCTAGCTATGCTTGCATCATCATCCCCCAATCGCCTTCCCTATTCCCACATTCATCATCATATCCCCTGCTTGCTTTCCAAGTCCTCTATTATTTTCATTTCTCTGGCTGGTTTATGACTCTATCGTCTAGAATCTCTCTTAGCAATGCACCAATCGCATCAATTTTTCTCCACCACATCCACTGTCCTATTTTATTTTCCCTTGATTGGAGCCTCAAATGTTCCTGATGGTAAAAAAACCGACGATTGTCGGGGGACGGCTTTTGGTTTTGTGCAAGTTTGGTAGAAAGTCGTCGGTTAAGTATTGTATTTAAGAATCCTAAATCTGTGTGGTGGAACGGAAGGAAGAGGCGAATAATAGAACTTTCATTTTTTGGATCATGGTCGCGAAAGGATGAGATTGAGATTCATTACACAAATGCTTTCTCGTGTTGAGCGGTAGCAACCTCCTAACAGCCAAGGCGCCCAATCCGAAATCCCTGCCAGGTGCGCGTCGTCACGATCATGTGATCACTCACCTGACGTAGCGTACAATATCCTTGCGTTCAGGGTCCAACAACTCACGAAAGCTTCTCCCCTTGATTCTGTGTCTTTCACGCAAATCAGTCTTATGTTCAGTTCCAAAAGTAGCTCATAAAATACGCGACGATGGACGAAGATGACTACGTCGAAACGTCGGATGTAGAAGAGCTAGGGGATGCATATGGTTTGCAAGCGGAGTCCAATCTTAATAGTCTGGACATGGCTATGAAGCGGCACCTGTTCCCTAGGCGGTCGCTGTCACCATGTACAACATCTCCAGACTATGAAACACCCAGGAAACGGAGGAAGGTATGTCTTAATGCTGATATTTGGAGTATGAGTAATTGAATCTCTGTTAATTAGCTCACTCATCTTCTATCCTCCCCCGCTGGATTATATGTAGCCTCTTCGCAGCCACCTTCTGTCCCGAGCGAGACACCTCATATAGTGGAGGAACAAACTGAAGAAGCCAGTCGAACTCCGAATCTTCCCGAAGTGAAGATGGAGGTTGATCACAAAACCGGTTCTCAGAAACCGGTTTCCTCACGGGAAGGCATTCAGAATGGATCAACTATAGATGATGGTACTATGCTGGAACATGTAAATCCTTCAACCTCCTGGATCACTCCGCATAAGCCAGTGTCATCCCAGAAGGAAGTCAGGAGCTCGCAGAAACCATCCCCGGTGCCCCACAACTACGAAGGCGATCTGTTGAATCAATTTGTATGCTTATATGATATCCATTATCATTTGTTTCGACTGACCTATCACACAGGAACATTCTCTTTCTCCACAAGTGTTCTCGCAACGGCCTGCGTCTAAAAATACTACCCTTCGCAAATCCCAGAGGCAGGATGGGCAAGAAGAGTCGGAAGATGAGCTAGCCACTATCCCTTCGAAAACAACCTCTCCCCCTATTACGTCCGAGACAGAATCTAGGGCATCTGGAACCGGTGTTGTTCGAGAAGAAACGCCTCTCAGCTTTCCAATCTCATCTCGGCTGTCTCCTGCCGAGAGCACACATTCCTTCGTCAGGAATGAAAATACTCGTCCTGAATCCACGGAGAGCACATCTAGAATGAGCGCATCTCGTGGCTCGACCGTTGAAACCGAAAGTGTAGAGGATGTGGCAATAACTCGATATCCACTGCGTCGTCGACAGCCTAATCAACTTCGACCTTACCTATACGATGATTACCAGTACAAGACAGTGTTAAAGCACAATCCAGCTGCTATTGTCGACGTTCTTCGTCTTCGGGGGCGTCGGTCGAATCATCAAGAGGATCGATATGAAGACGAAGAAGAGTATGTCCAAGAAGAATCTCAACAGGTCGAGACTGGGGGCGAAGAGCAAATGGAGACCCAGGAGGAACGCGTACACTCTCCCGCGCCAGTTCATCTTCCTTTTATCGACCATTTGAGTGACTCAGACAATAACGATTCGGATGGCCTTGAAAAAGAAGCTCGCCGCATTGCTAGAGATCAGAGAAGGAGGGAGAAAGAAGCGAAGAAGAGGGAACAAGAGAGACGGAGAGAGCTTGAAGAAGAAAAGCGGAGGGAACGAGAGCGCTTTCGACGAGAAAAGGAGGCTCAGAGGGCCCCTAAGCGCTTTCCTCTTCTTAATGACGCCTCTAGGCCAGAAAGACGAAATTCAAATGTAGGTGCATTGCGGTTGACAGTGGTTATGTGCGAGTTAAAAGTCAACTTTTAGGCTACCGATGATCCAACTTCACCTCTACCTCGAGAGACTCGTCCCTCTCGGAGCCCTTCAACTCGTAGAAACGTCCGGTCTCCCTCAGTTGAACCTCGATCGTCACCTAGGGGAGTAGTTAACGAGCTGGACGCTTTACGGGATTATTTCATGGATGATTTTATGAATGATTTTGGTGACAGCAGAGTTCCTGGAGTGGAACCTGAACCCCCTCCAAGTCAAAAGTCTCCATCCTCACTAGGTCAAACCCGAGCAACCCCTGAAGTCATCGAGCTGGAGGATGAATTGTCTCCCGCAGGAAAGATTAGGCGACATAAGCAGGACTCCGATGTTTCAGAGGACTCGGAAGACTTGAATGCGGATGAACCAGCTGATCTGGACAAACGTTATCGCGAACTTTTCAAATTATACCCCCCTGCTATGGCCCGAAAATTACTGGAGAAGGGTAAAAACCAGCATCGAACTCGCCGCATGGGATCAGATGAGCCAGTAGAAGAAGGTCCTCTTCTCCCCGGACAATCACGCGTTCGACGAGCTGCCAACCCTAGGGACTTGAGAGATATCTGTGGAGATTCGGACAGCGACGATAGCGAAACCGAACGAAGGTCTCCGTCTCCTCAGTATATGTACAACGGGGACATTCGCGATTTCATGGACTTTGAGGCGTCCCCAGATAATACATGGGTTATGCCGTTGGTTGAGGGCGCACAGGAAGGGAGCGCTTCTCGTCCCGCAAGTCGACTCCACAGCGTTCGACACTCGACAGCTCCAATGTCTGAAGTCGTTGATATTTCGAGCGAAGATAGCACAAGTAGCTCGGAGGAAGAGGAAGTGGATGAAGAGGATATCCGAACTCTACTTGGTGACGACGATGCCGGGATCGTCTACGAAGCGGACGCCGGGAGAGGTACTGTAAAAGAAGAGAGTATGATTGACTGGATGCTGTCGCGAACACGCATCGTCGGCTCGACCATTTCAAAACCTAGGATCGTTAGACGCAGGCTCACCGGTCCTCACAGAAGTAATCAAAGTCGCAGCGGTCATGGCATTGGTGCACGCTCTAGTGGCGCGCGTCCCAGCGGTCTCAGCAGTAGTGGGCGTGCCCATAGTCATGGTGGCGGTCCTCATCCCAGTAGCCACGGCAATAAGGGAAACCCCAGATATAAGCTGGATATCAGAACTGGTGACGCTCGCAAGCTTGGAAAAGAACGGCAAACGTTATTGTCGTTTGAGAATCACATGGGGGGAAGAAACTCGAGTGATGATCGACCCACAGGTACGATAGTAAGCTTCCCCATTGTCCACCCGAGCTAACAAATGAGTAAATAGCTGGAATGGCAACAGAACCAATTCAAGTCAACATTCCTGGACCAGAAAACA
>KQ963288.1:30234-43154 GCA_001563735.1 Leucoagaricus sp. SymC.cos | reverse complement strand
AAAGAGCCAGATTGCGAGGTGTTTACTCGATGGCTAATCCACAGACCGCTGGGATTACATCTGGTAGATCAAAAAAGCCAATCAAGGTTACCATCGATTTTGATGATGATGATTTTTACCAATCGTTTAGACCTCCTTCCCGACCAACTGCATCCCTACCTGCTACCACCAACAAAGCAAGACCAGCTCCTCAGCTCGCAGACCTTGACAGCGACATTGGACTTCGAGATAATTCCCATTCCCCTGATAGGCCCCATCAGCAGCGACGTCTCACAAAACGGTCTCGCGATCTGGTTGGGAAATGTACCGTTGACATGGACGTGGAGGCTTTGCAACCCGGGGTGACTTTCAGTCCAAAAAGCTTCATTCGTGAAGGTCACCTGCATGCTTTGATCAATACTCTTACACCCGACTATGCTCCCCTTCGCCCCAATCCTACCTATCTTTGCGGGATCAAACTCAGTCCCTTAGAGGGGTTGGACGTGTCTTTGCAAAACTTGGACAGATTGTTCGACGGTTTATTGGGTCTTACCTCCGAGATTCCATCCGAAGGGTACGAGGAAAACCTCAAGGACTGGGACAGTTTGTCTCGATCAGCCTGCCAGCATATCACTTGGCTATATCTCCGGAGTCCTGGAGGCGGCCGCGATCGCCTGTCGGTGTTCATCAAAAACAAGGTTTTATCTATAGTCGCCAGCCTCAAATCGAAAGAGATACCCACTAGCTCTTTGAACATTACGATCCTGTCCCTCTGCTGGTTCTGTCTGGAGGCCTCTATCCGTTGTGGACATCGCCTGTTCGAAGACTCAGTTCCACAGGATTTGAACCCAGCCCACGCATCAGTGAGGCTGTTGCTCCTTTACCTCATTGGCTATGGGTTTCGCAAACCCTACAAAACTGCAAGAAAAAATCAAACACTGGATGAAACCAAAATGCCAAGCCATTCCGCTCAGATGTGGGTGTGCCTGCTCCATCTCCTTCCGTCCTGCGCCATTCCACGACCCTCCAATATCATTCAGGAAAATCCTCTATGGATCGAACTACTTTTGCACTTTCAACATTCACCCTCAACCAACTCATTGGAAACTGCGGAACGTATGTGGAAAGCTGTCTTCACGCTGATGGTCTTATCACAATTCTCGGTGTTTGGGATTACTGTGGGCAATTTTCGACTTTCGGCGTCGTGGAGCTTCATAGCGCATGCGATCAAACAAGTTCAATTGGCTCAAAACAGCAGCAGCCTCCAGCATCTCAGACGGGATATATTGGAAAAGCGGGACGCGTATATCTCCGTGGTGATATCTCGGTGTTATCGGTTGTTGGACTATTGGAAGTGGAAAATGGACCAGTCATTCGGTGCTCTCAACCAGCTAGTCGACATCTTCCGTGCGCGTAATTTTGTCAATCTGCACGGCGAAGCAGCAGAGTACCCTGACTTCATGCTGAACGGCAACTGGAATGCCCTATCTCAGCCATCTGAGACTGACTCTGCCTTCACGTCGATTCTGAAGCTGCTTAAGCGCGCCATCGACTCCGACTGTCTCATGAAGACAGATGTCAGGAAGATGGTTGCACTCATTATACCGGTCTCAAAATTCAGGACACAAAAGGAGAAACTGCCAGGCGTGGATGATTTATCGCCCATTTGCAATCGTTTCGCGGCACTCACATTTACTATTGTCATTGACCCAGAACACGCGATCCGTACAGTTTATCAAGTGCGAAAGAGTATCGACTTTTCGGCCGCGGATTCCACAACACAAATTCTCACAATACGCGGTATCAAGCTTTTGACGTCTCTCCTGATCAAGAGAGACGTCGACTTGCGGGAGATCGCAAAGTGGCTCACGGAAGTCATTGAGGCCGTCGCATCCGGGTTCACAGCACTCAAATCACCATTGACGACAGTTCCTCCGGATAAACGGAGTGCGCATGAGAACAATATCAGGAATCACTCACTTCTCATCCTGTCATTGTTTGCAACTGGTCGGACTATAATGGAGACATTCGCTAGTAAAGCTCGATATCCCGAACCCGCTTTTCTCCGTGAGTTCCAACGGTCATAGATCTCGCCTGAGAACTCAATACCTGACTAGTTGCCTTTCAACCCTTTCTTGAGACCAATTATGCAAAGGTGATTGAAGAAGTGAATTGCAATTTGTGTGAAATGCGGCGCTTCTTCGAGAGTTTTTTGAGTGCCAGGGCTATTTATTTGCCTGTAAAAACACCAACTCTTCCCATCGCACGTCAAGACGATCCAGAAAGCCAGGATTATGGAAGCTTTGATTTTGATTTTGAGGATCCTACCACACTGATCCAACTGGGGTGCCAAGAGAATAGTTTCGCTTCTATCAAAGAAGCAGAAGATGGGCCCTTACACCCGGTATGTTTTGATTTCATCTACGTATTCCTTGCTGAATAAACTCCGTAGGTCATCTTTCAATTTTTCTGGGTCGCAAAGAGGAAGATCCACAGGTTCTGCCAGGCAGCAATATATCCGATCATTGATCAAGATGCGTTGAGGACGCTTGATAGCTGGATACATGGTCTCGTGGGGTGCATGCACATCCTGATCCAACATCGAAAGCTTGAGGTAAAGCGATTGTTTCATTCTCTCGAATTTGTTGAACCCACGTGTTTTCAGGGCTGGATTTTCTGCTTCCAAGAGATGACGCCCATTTTCCAGCGCATCCGCCTTGACTGGGTGAAAGTGCGAGTACGGATGGCTCTCTATTCAGAGATCATTCGCTATGATCCTGCCTTCTTTGAGGTGTGTGCGCTCACTCGCAATCGTTTCACTCACTGACACGGTATTCAGCCCAACAGGCGCGAACTCATGGAAGTCTTCTTTGAATCTTTAGCCATCCATGACATTACAACTGAACCAAGATTTTGGCGTTATATCGTTGCTGGCGAAATTGATAATAACCCAGTGTTCAAAGACGCGGCCGAGCCATTGCGCGGCCTGGATACCAAAGATGACAATGCGGAACTTCCAAATATTCGTGAAGCTCGGCTCTCCCTGATAAAAGGTGCCACCCCTCTTTGCTTTGACCCTTCAATAAAGTGAATTAATCCGTTGTCCACAGTTCTTTTCAAAAATATCGAGACCGGCCTTGAGGACATGCTCGAGGCTAATGCTCAAATATCTACGTCAATTGACCTCTGCCTCAAATTCTTCTCCATGATTCGGAGTGTATCTCAGGTAAATAACTCTATAGACTACTTTGACCTCCCACTAACAAGCCGCATAGGATCTTTCAGAAACTCCTGAAATCCGCGCTTCCTACACCGCTTGGTGCAAAGACGTCCTTGCCCTACTTGAGAACTATCCCCGTCTCAAGAACCACCAACGCCTCAAAACCATTTTGGACCTTTTATCCTGATCTCAATCCATACATTATGCCCTCTACCTACCCGTGACCTAAACCCAAATTCCCCTCTTGGCTGAAGGCTTTGTCAATTTGTATCATTACCATCTCGGGCATACCATATTCACTGTCATCTTGATACCATGCACATATCCGAATGTATTAATACGTAGTCTTGCTTGTCTATTCAGCCCACAACCTTGCATGTGCATTACCCTCTCCTCCCCAACAAGCTTTGGACAAGATAAAACCCGGAGACGAGTTTGAGATGTCTAGAAGAATGCTACGATTCAAAAGATTTACGTATACAGAATACAAACGTTCCCGGATTACTGAAGGGCATCAGGTTGTTTTTACAGTAGGCAGAGGGTGTTCAAGGCCTCAAATAAATAACAAAGGATAGTAAACTAGGTAAAAGGTACACACATACGGTCATAGGAGGGAATATCACGTCGAAGGTCGTAAAGTCATGAACCATAGGCCATAGGTCAAGTATGTAGGTATCGGGAAATTTGATGATAGTAACGGTAAAAGGGAATCATGATAATGCTGTCAAATTGAGAAGCTCGATAATGGGGTAGAACGAAGGCGGCCGATATCTCGACAATACATAACCACCAGTGCACACTAGGGAGGCCACAGTATTATCCAATGACAGCAGCAGGCTGTGGAGCTTGGACATGAGGAGTGATGACATTCTGCTCCTTCTCCTCCTCAGATAGTCCTATCATCCTGTCCACAACTACAGGTTCACCGATCTCGGGAACTGTGAACACCTTCACATTCCCAGGATGATCGTTCACCGGACTAGCGGGTTCGACGACGGACGATGTATCCGATACAGATAAACTGTGACCTGAAATTGAATCGCGGAACGAGTCTCGTGGAAGAGCAGCATTGATCTGAAGAGCCGAATTTGACGAAAGCGTCGAGTTCACACTTGCGCGTGAACTAAAAAAAACGCCGAGACGAGAGAATGGTGCTGAGGCTAAAGGAGTTTGTTGACTCGGGGGCGACGATAATGGCGTAGGTGCTGATGAGGAAGTTGTAGTGACAGATGGAGCTTTCGGTGTGTTATCGGCTTTCCAGAGTTTAAACCCCCACCCAGAACTTGGAGCTATTGTTTTTCTGTCGGTGTCATTGTTGATCATACTGGGTGGGGGCAGGATTTTTCCCGAGGCCGATGACGATGATGCCTCGCCGACTTGATTTTCTGCAATGAACTCTCGTAGTGCTTTGACGCACGTATCTGAAGCCTCCTTTGCTTCATTGGCTTCAGTCAATTCGGCTCGGGTATCGGACAACTCTTTCTTCAAACTTTCTACCTCCTTCTTCAACGCCTCTACTTCGTGTGATGATGCATTCGTCATTGTCGATGTCAGGGGAAGAGGAATTTCTGGATTAGGTGGTGAATGTCGGAGGAACAATGATCGTCGTGATCCAGGCGGACCAAGACTTGATGTTGTTGAATCGTGTGTGAATGATGATGACAATGGCCCATTTGGACTAGGGTTCAAGTCGGACAAGTGAAGAATACTAAGTCCATTACCATCGCCTCCGGTCGAAGAGCCGCGTCGGTGGTTATTGGTCGTTGTCGATCGACCAGTCAGGGGTGTGAATGACGCTCGCTTAGACGACGAGGGCGGACTGCTTAATCCCGAGATACCGGCGCGGGATAAATCTAATGAACCGGGAGCACCACTCTGACGTCGACTTTCTGCTTGCAACCGCATCAATCCCCGTCTATATATAAAGTAAACAACGTGTCAATGCAATGTTCAGTGTAGGGAGAGAGACAGGGGGGGAACGAACCTGCTCTCCTCGACTTTATTGCGTAAGAGTGTGATAGCTTCCTCATCCTCTTTCATCTTCTTCTTGGCAGCACTAAGCTCTTCTTCATAATCTGTTGCCTTCTCGGTCATCAACGACAATGTATCCTGCAACGAGGCTTCTCTTGTGGTGGCACTTTCCAGAAGCTTCAATAAATCATCGCGTTCCTTGGTCATATCCTCCACTGTCTTTCGTAGTCCAGAGATAATGTGCACAAGGATCTGAGGGTCCAAAGAGTGGGAGCTCAGATGTGGATGTGAGCTCGCCGAAGCACTGGGTGTCGTAGGAGGTGACCCTTCCAACTCGAGTTGTCGTTCGAGTTCTAGACTGAGATCGATAGAGAAATGTTTCTTCTCTGGGCGGTTAGGGGATGCTTGCAATTCAGGGAGACTGCTGGACGAGCCAGCGGTGGATGGGTGGGACATTGTGTGCAGTGGTTGGGTGGTGGTGGTTAGGAGGAAAGAAACATGTGGACTGAAGAATGTGGCGAGTGCTTGAGCAGCCTGGAGACAAGTTGGCCATCACGTGTGCACTGCCCATTGTCGAGGTATATCCGACTACATTCGTCTATTTCTACCTAGGTTTTTTCCTGTACAATTTTGTGTAATTTCCTTCTTTCAACGAAACGGAACAAGGATGTTAGTACCACTATGTCCAATATACGCAGACCAGAATTCCAAGAACAGTAGAAGCGGAAGAGAAAGCCTCTACTCGGAGGCGTGTGTGAGGGGATCAATGCAAATAATCCCATCTCTTTCGCTCCAAGGGTATCCCCATCGGTGCACCCATTCGCGTACACCTGTTGCTAAGCGGTTGCGAGAGGCACCACGAGCAGGGTCTTGAGTACCTGTGTGTTTCTCCTCCCCGACGATTGCATAAGCTGCGACGAACATCTGCAAATATTTTTTTAAAAAAGCGATTAAAGCAACACACCTAAACCATAGAAATGTTCGCTCTCCAGCTGCAGGGAGAAAATGTCATCCATGGGTGGGTTACGAAAGCACTACAGCAGAAACTCACAGCAAGCAAGAACTGCTCCAACACCTCAGTCGCCTCATTCGAGTGCAATCCATGCAGATCGAGCATACACTCAGTCCTTTCATCCGCAGTCAACGTTCCATCACCAATCTCTCTTCTCGCAACGCCCAAAATAACACCAAATCCAGAACCACATGGTTTTCCCCTCGCGGTACGATCCCCTGGATCGTCCGACCAACCCAAATCTCTCGCTCTGACTGCTTGCTCCGCCAATCGAGCACGCTCACAAACTAATTTAGACGCTGCGTTCCCCATTTCGAATGCCATTTTGTCGTTAAGATCATGCCCCTCTCTACTGAAGCGTTTCGCTGCCGCGCCATCTCCACGTCTCCATGCATCAGCGGCACGCGACAAACAAGCATTCCTTGCTGCTCCCAACTGTAATGCACGTTGACGATAGGTCATGTATAATTGGTTGACAGCTTCTCCGGTGGGTAAAGTTGGCAACAAAGTCGGAGGTCGAAGTTTTAAACGGGGAGACGGACGTGGTGCGACTATAGCTGATGGTTGGTGTAGGTTTTCCGCGGCTGGTCCCATCACACGAGAAAAATGTACACCGTTGATCTTGGGAGGTAGAGGTTTCTTAACAGCATTTGCGAAACGTGTCCGGCTGGGATCGTAATATGGTCCTTGTTTCACCATCCCAACATTCCCCTCATAACCGAGCACTGGGAACTCATCAACAGCAGGATTATGCATCTCATGGGGAGGACCCATATGCCCTCCGTGTGGTCCACGGATGCTCGCTCGTGACATTGCAATATTTAAACTCGCAATGTCTGCACCTTCGGGTAGACGATGCATGAACTCGCAAGTTTCATTCTTGGCACACATGCCTCGAAGCCAAAAACGGCAAAGGGCACGTTCGAGGTCATGGCTAAGGGGAAAAACAAACAAACATCATGAAGGGGTTCGGCTTGTTCCTAGAATTGAAACCTACCTGAAGCGGCAGTCTGCCCTTAGGCATTCTCCGGCGACAAAGTATCGACAGACCCTATTTCCACCTTGGGCTGGGCGTCCATTAACGTATCGGGGGGCACCACGACCGGCGCCATTGTTGTTATTGTTATGATACCCACCTCGACTATTTCCACGCATGTTTACACCAGCGTCGCGTGAAATAAGGGTGGCACGGCCCCCCATCGACTGCGTCCGAGCTTGCGTGGGAGAAGTAGATTGTGGTTGTTGTCCTTGCTGTGATGGTAAGACACGATCAATCAACCAGGCCATTGCTCTTTCAAAATCATAACCATTAACCGCAAGTGCTTCTTCAAGCTCAGACGGAGCAAGAGTTGAGCCAAAGACGGAACTGAGCACATCGAAGGGGGTCATGCCATCCGTGAGAGCAGCATTTGCTTCGGCCTCGTCGATGGGATCATTGTTGTCATTCACGTTATATTGATGATACCCGTAAGCATCGTAGTGCGGCTGAGCTGAAGTTCCCATGTGGACTGCGAGGTCGGACTCCTTCGGTGGTGAGACGGACCATTGTGAATCAAAGTCTGAGACGGTTATTGAGTGGAAAGGGGGGGGTAATGCGCTTGGGTTCGCGAATGGGTCGTATGGATCCTCTTCGTCTTCGTCATCCGGTCGAACGAATGAGCGAAGTGATGAGCTTGGAGTGATTGGTTTAGGAGCCGAAGTCGACTGATCGGCGATGAGTGGAGCAGCGATGGCGAGGTTTGAAGTGGCACGAGGCGAACTGTGCGCCCACATATCGGGGGAAGGTGTATCTGCACGAAGAAGCGATCCAGGCTGAGACGAAGCTGAAGAAAGCGGTCGAGGAATGGGTCTAAACTCTGATGCTTTTGCATTGAGAGAACGAGATGTAAGGAGTGGTGAAGCTGGAAGACTGGCAGTCCATTGCGCTTGGGCCTGAGTGGCCTGTGCGTGCGCCAGGATGGGAGAGGAAGAAGGGGAATAATCACTCTTGGCGCTCATATACGATCTAGGTTCGCCGTTTGCTAGAGGAGAAGTAGCAGGGGTGTGTGGGCGACGATGTGGCCAGGCGAGAGGAGATGGAGGGGCGGAAGAGGGCGTGTCTGGGCGAGCGGGGTGCAGACGGGCCGAGTGTGATGACGCCCGGGACGACGGACGGGAAATTGGTCGACGTGTCGGTGTGAGAAACAGAAACGGCACTCCCGCAACATCGTCCCTGTGCTTGTGCATCAGGTCTAGCACATTTTCCTCAACCTGACGGACCTCAGTGTTCAAAATTGTGCACAAATATGAGGGAGTATATTGTGAGTACTGACTGTTTCATCGTCCAGGTCAAATTGCTCCTTGAGAAGCGCCTTGAGCTCATCCTCATTCTCGTCGACAAGCAACGAGACGACCTTGTTCACAAGCGTCGATGGAACACGACTGAGATCTTCAGCGTCAGGTTCACCAGGGTACTCGCCTTGTTTGTGTTGGCGCGCTACAGCAGAAAGCTGGGCTCGAGTGTGCGGAAACTTGAAGGAATCGGGGTCTGTTTTGAATTCTGTGGGAAGAGAGTGCTCTAAGGCTGGGCAGTTGGGAAGGCCAAGAGTGGCCATTATACATATGAAGGTATCACAGTAGAATACAAGTACAAGGAGAGATGATCACATACCATCCCCACTACACCAACACTCCAATACCAATACCGTGGGAGCCAACAATCACGCCTTCCCATATTTATCCTTCCCCACACTTGCTCTTGGTAATGTCCTCTCTCCGAAGAGATCTGCGGATTGCATGGATTTTCGTGTATAGTAGTCTATAGTGTTGTTATCCAGGTGCGTCGTAGAGCAAATAGGCGACCATGTCGGGTGGCTGCATTAATTGACCGACATAAACGACGATTATGCCATCCATCAGTGGCACGCCTGGGGAGTATATAGGGAGTATATAGTGTCCACTTCTATAGAAAGCTGGAATCGCCCTGAAAAGAAAAGACTACTCAATTCATAAGTACTTCACCAATTGTGGCCAGTATTCAGTCCACCACCGCTGCTCACGGAGTACGATGACTGGTCTCATTGAGCAGCTGAGGTGAAGCAGTCATTGGACGAAGCACAGCATCAACGAGCAAGAAGATTCTCGTGGGCTCTTGTATAATACATATTTCTTCTATAGCTGGACTACCCTGCTGATCGACAGTGCGAGGTAGGATCTCGATGTAATCAAGGAAGGGGGAACAAACGACTAGAGGCTAACGGTCGATGGAATCTGCTATTAACTGGCTCGCATTAACGGACAACCCGCCGCCGAGGCAGCCTCGACCCGAAATAGACTCCGAGAACACGGAACTGGATTGTGTGCGTCAGTAAACGAATATAAACATTTTTGTATAGCAAACCTTAGCTAGAAAACCAAGTGATCGTAGAAACACAATGTCTATGACCTCACTGCGATGATTTCACGGCAGTCCCGGATGTGCTCAGGCCGAACTTCCAAAGACGTTTGCCGCTAGAAGAACAGAAAGAAGATAGGGGCCATGGGAGGACAATCATCTTGCCAAGAGTGCCAAATTTCTGTTATCGGTAACAAGTGCCTGTTACCAAAGACATACAAGGTCAGCCACCACGAGGTCAAACCCAAAACATAGCCATCAAACCTTGAGGCTGGGGGTTGGGGATTACAACCCTCTGCTCGCCAAAATAGATGACACGCCCCAGAAATGAAGATAATTCCACACGGAGAGGCTCCGTCGTAGTGTATTTTAAAGCTCTATGTTACGGTAGCTGATCAGAAGAAGAAGCGGGAAGCTTGAGATGTTTTTACGACGATGTCGTATCAGGATTGACCTGTCCAACAAGCAGTCAAAGAACATTCACAACGTCTTATGTGCGAGAGTGAGTTTGTCGGTCATGAATGAATACGGCATACATAGCAACAGTCAAGAAAACGCTGCGACTTCCTGGTCATTTTTTTTGACAGTTTGATGTATATCGTATTTGTGCGGCCTATAAGTGGACAATCGCCGGCCTTGGAATTATCATCAAGTCTGTGGTAATGGGGTATGTGAGATCGGAGAATAGGATCGGTTTTCGGTGTGGTTGACCCGGGGTTCCCCCAGTAGATTAGACAAAGTAGATCAATTATGTGCGTGAGTAACAAAGGAACCAGGAACGCCGAGTCAGAGCCGGTTTTGCCTACAACCAAAATGGGCATTGCAGAATTGCTGAAACTTCGATGTCAATAAGGTTACAGAAGAGAAAATACTCGTGGCCGGCGTACCTTCCCGATTTCTTGCGCTGTATATCGGGATCAATAGGCGATAGCTCGCTTGTGTTGGCCGGTTGACAGTAGCCCATTTTCGATTCTTCTTTGCTATGTTCGTCAAAATTTCGGCTAGGTGGAAAGGAAGGAGCAAACAAAGGCCACTAAGCGGACGCTAAGCTGTCACACATAGATAGCAGTACGACGCAAGGATCGAAGCCATAGCACGATGAAACAATTAACTTGGACAGGCGTTAAAACAAGGTCAAGGGCCAGAAAATCGCCTAGTGTTTGATGTCGAAGCTACTTTCCACCTGTCGCGGAGTGAAAGCTACCGAAAGTGGAATGATAAGGTATGTTACGAATTTTGATGGAAGACCCACCCAGTGACCACGACTTCCGGAACCGTACTTGGGAGCGCAAGGCAAAATTGGGAAACAAGCCCATAAAGAAAAATTCTTTGACATATCATGAAGCCGTAGCTGTGCCCGTGTGTGCACCCCAAGAATACCTGGACCAATAAACCGTTATTTGGTTACAAGAAGCGGAACGCGGACTTGTTGAGGGTGTTATTGCGTGTCGGAGTTCAGGGAAGGTGGTAAAGCACAGCCACAATGTGACACAGTTAAATCGGGGCTCGGCCATCTCCGTGGGACTGGAGAGGCGTACATTCTGTAATCGAGGTCTTCTTGAGGGTTATCCAGATGCAAACGACTCTTCTTCTTTCTCTCCCATCATCCATACCAACAAATGTCTACTCCTCTCTATAACTCCCGCCCTGATGCACCGGGTGACACTCAGCTCAAGAAACGCAGGAAAGGCGCAACTCGTCTTAGCTGTGCTGAATGTCGTCGGTCTGTATTTTTCCCCTAAATGTTCTCAACACCTCAGCAACTTACCCTTACTGTGTGCTCCTAGCTTGAAGTTGCGTTGTGACCGAGCGGTACCTTGCAGCTCTTGTGTGAAGCGTGGCTGTGGAGCTATCTGCCCAGACGTGAGTCGGCCGCTCAACTCATCTCTTCTGAACGTTACTTAGTTCTTGGTAGGGATCTTTGACCACCGGACAAGGCAATCGGTGGGTATTTTGTACAATAGGTCACCAAATATCCCTAATAATCATCTTCAGATTTGTCTTGGCTTCGACCCAAGAGCTACACGAGAAGATAACTGAGCTCGCAAACCGCGTGAGGCAGCTCGAGGATGCCTTACGATCTTCGCACTCACAGCTATCAAATGAACCCCATCCTCTGTTGTCGGACGAACTTCTCAAGGTTAAGGCTCCACTTCAGCGAGAACCTGCCGCTCTTCGAAACGGCAGTGCGTTTACCGTCAAGGAAGAGGAGACTAACCCAGATGTGGTCGATGCCTTTGGTTCCCTACAAATCAATATGTCTGGCAAGTCAAGATATTATGGGCATATTGCAAATTCATGGGTAAGCATTCGAGTCACCTGTTGTCCGTTTGCTTTCTAATGTGACTTGCAGTATTTCCTTCAAGTAAGCTTTTGATACGCTCTTAACTGTTCCTTGGTGTCTCATCCGCTGTCTTAAGAATGAAGAGGAAGAAGCAGAATCGGAACATGACGATGAAACGCTTGTTAACCTCCAAGCCATACTTCCGGCAGAAATTTTGAAGAGAGCTTCAATGTTCCCTATCTCGACCCTCGCCCAAGGGGATAACAATAGCCTGCAGAGCCTCCTTTGGTATCTACCCTCTCCAGGAACTGCCTACGAATTGCGAACGATTTATTATACTCACGCCGCTTGGATGTAAGTTTGCGGACCTTCTATCATCAGTGTGAGGGTGACTGAGAACCTATCAGGTATAACCCTATTTCTATGGATACCTTTGATACCCAAGTTCATTCCACCTTTTACCACTCTGGTACAAACCAACTAGCCGATGAATCAGCGCTTCCACATAAGCTCTCTTTGTTGTTCATGGTCCTTGCCATTGGCTCTTTGATGAATACCTCGCTACCGGCATACAACCTAGAAGCTGAGAAATATCATCAATTGGCCCGAGCAGCACTTTTCCACACTTCTATATTCGACACACCAACCCTACATGCTGTTCAAGCATTGGTGAGTGACTTCCAAAAACGCCTCGGAGACTGAATTCACAGCTCGGCCATCCACAGTACCTCATGACCTTTTATCTGTTTTTAGCAGATCGGCATGGAACTGCCTCTGGGGCTAGATGGGCCATAATGGGGATTGCAGTCAAAGTGGGCCAAAGCGTGAGTTATTTTTCAACGCCTTCTTTTCCTCGTGTCGCTGATGTTTTGCGCAGATTGGACTACGTAAGGCTATTTCCATGATCATGATGGCCACTATCAGAAAACTGATTATTCCCTACAGATAGAGATAGCGGCCGCTGGAAAGTCGACCCAGCCGAAACCCAGCGTCGACGTGAACTTTTCTGGGAACTGTTTACATATGATTCGTGGCAATGTTTGACGTTTGGCCGTCCACCTTCATTCGCTCTTCCCCATAT
>KQ963288.1:0-26580 GCA_001563735.1 Leucoagaricus sp. SymC.cos | reverse complement strand
CTACTACCGGCGGCGGCGGTATTCCATCTCAACAGATTCAACAACCGGCTACCTTCCCGCAATACTTCCCGGTGTTTGATTATGGAAATGGGATGATGAATGGGAATAGTGTTAGCGGAGGAGCTTATGGTGGAGCACCGATTTTGGAGACGCCGAGTCCTCATGGAGCGACGAGAAGAGCCTCTGGGTCGCCAGAAGGAAATATGCATTCGACTTGGCAGGATTTCGTCAATGGGTTGCAGATGTCTTAATTAGACTCTGAAGGTCCGTGTGTGTGGGTATGCACTGCGGATGATGACGAGTGAGCCGTTTTATTTCGCCGGACGTAAGTTAGATCTATCGTCTTTTTGGTCCCCTTTCTCCCCCTTTTGGATTCTTGGTACTGTTTTGTCGCTATTTTGTTTCTTCCGGTAATCTTGTGCTTGTGTACTATATAGTCTAGCGCTTTGAGCTGTCTCCTCAGTTGCTTTCGGTTCCGTTATTTGCTCTCATGTGTATATGTCTTGTCAAAAAGCCTGCTTTTCACCTTTGTATTTATGAAACAAAGCAATGTAATAATCTTCCGTTGGAAATATAACTAGATGCCAAGTACTCTAAGAGGTGTATGAATATGGGGTAGAAAGCCGATACCGATATGATAAAAATACATCAAGGGGAAGGAAGGGAAAGGGTTTGTCTATTATACGCGGAATCTGAGATATGCCATAAGAAGGGCAGAGCAACCGGTGACTTGGAAAGAACGATAAATCGTCAGAATTACATCTACGATGAGGATCCGAACAAAAGCGGAGGAACTCACCAAAACCAACCAGGTACTGCAATGTTGTAGCCTTTGAAGCTTGGATATTCGTCTTGAGATTAGCAATTTCCTGTTCGATCCTCGTATCGACTTCTTTGATCTTCAATTCCTGTTTCGAACTTTCTTCCCTCATGCGACCTTTTTCCAAGTTGAGATCAAGACGGACGCCGGCTTGTGTACGAGTTATTTCCTCTCGGAGACGTTGTTTAAGACGTTCGACTTCGGTTACGAGACGCTCGTTTTCGGCTTTGATCATTGCGAGATCGTTCTTAGCCATCAATTGGAGCTCGGATTTGGATTGTGCAAAGTCTACTTGTTGGGTATATTGATGCTTTTTAAAACGTCAATTTAAGTTTGTTCTCATGTGGTGGCAAGGTATTAATGATGTGGAGAAATGGAGAGCGGGGGGAGTAGTGAATGGAGTTTGGAGAGTTGGGGAATAGTGGCAGACGACCAAACGAAAACCGACCTTTTCCTGTTCGGCTTTAGTAACCATGTTGCTTGTCATGTTACGAATAGCCTCGTCTATTACTTCAGCCATGGCTGTCATTATCCCCTCTGCTTGTTCTCGTTTGAGCCCCTCTCGTTCTAACCGCTGAACAAAGTGGTGTGTGTCGAAATGGAAGTCGGAGTGTTTGGGTGTGGAGGTAAATGAGCGTGTAGATGGTGATCTTCTTGCATGATAGCTGCGGTGGTGTTGGTGTTGTATTGATATTGGGGCTGAAGCTGAGGAGTGGAAGGAAAGTGGGAGAACGGAGGTTCTGTTGGAGATTAAGCTGGTGGTCAAAAGGGAATTTATGATACGACGTTGTGAGATCGGAAAGTTGCGTATGGAAGAGAGGGAAGCCATATGGGAGAGGATGAAGCTATGAGCGAGTGACGGCGAGATTATGAAGGAGGAGAAAGAGCATGAGCAAGTTGCACGCCACCTGCCAGGCCCAGTCATCCACTTCCAATCCTCCGATGCACCGCCACGCGGCCGGACCGGTCGGCGTCTAGGTAACAAGCGCGGGAAGAGAAGATTATGCAAGCATGCACAAATATTGACGCCAAAAAGTTGCTGATCTCCAAAAGTATGAAATCCCCATTTCAGAAAACTCTGCTTTAAGCAGATTTTCTCCCTCTTGTTCGTTGGTGGCTTGCTGGTTCCTGAGCCATGCAGAGTGACGACGTTATCTGGTCGGTGATTAATCACCAGTTTTGTTCGTATAAAGTCAAGTGAGCGTCGAATTCTAGTAATTTGAAAATGAAGTGGTATGTTCAAGGTCCGAATGTAATCCTGTTATGCAGGACAACGACGCAGAACCTTTGTCGGAATGAGTATAACGTGACGGGACTGTGTAATCGCCAGTCATGTCCGCTGGCCAACTCGCGGTATGCCACTGTACGGGAAAAAGAAGGTACGTTCTTCTCTAACCCGTTCCCGATTTCACTCCTCATTTTGACTATGTAGGAATTCTGTATCTCTATGTGAAGACTATAGAACGCGCACATTCACCAGCAAATATGTGGGAGCGGATTAAACTTTCAAATAACTATGCCAAAGCTCTAGAGCAGGCGAGCATACCTCTCGAGTCGGAATGCACTCCTTTGTCTGACCAACTGTTGGACAACCCAGATCGACGCTGAACTTATCCACTGGCCTAACTTTACGATTCACAAATGCAAGCAGCGTGTCACGAAAATAACGCAATATCTAATAAAAATGCGTCGAATGAAGCTTCGCCAACAGTATGTCTTTCGAAAATCCTCCTCACTCCGTCCACTCACCTATCGCCGACTCTAGACCAAAACTCGTTGGTATCAAGAAAAAACTTGACCGCCGTGAAGCAACTCGAGAACGCAAAGCCCTCTCCGCCGCCCACCTCGAACGTTCGATCGAAAAAGAACTTCTTGAACGGCTCAAATCAAAAGCATACGGTGACGCCCCGCTCAACGTCAACGAAACAGTATGGCAAGCTATACTTGATCGTGAACGAGTTGGTAGTAAAGGAGAGAAAGAGTTGGAAAGAGAGTTGGAAGGGGACGGATTGGATATGGTTGATGATGAGACTGACGAAGAGGAAGAGGAAGAGGAGGGTGAGTGGGATGAGAATGAGGAATTGGAGGAGGGAGATGAGGATGAGTGGGGTGATAGAGAGTTTGTAAGTGATTTGAGTGGAGAGGAGAGTGATGACGGGTTAGATGATTTGGAGGGAGTGGTAAGACTATCGTTTCTCGTCTCCAAAGGTTGTGTTTCAACTTTGGGGTTTTCTCTAGGACGATGCCTCAGAGCAATTCGCGGAAGATTCAGAAGAAGAATCAGACGAGGAGGAAGAGGCGAGATCAAAATCTTCAAAGAAGAAAACCACACTTGGAAAACGGAAAGCACCTCCACAACCACCAAAGTCTGTGCCTCGCAAACGACCAGAGAAGAAGGCGAAGAGTAAGCGCTCAAGTTATCGCGTGATACTTTTCTTCGTTCCTTCATACTGATTTATCTACATCTCTTGCAGGAGGACCACGCGTGGAAGTGGAATACGAACATGAAATGGAGAGTGTACCTCTCACAAAATCAGCTTTGGCCAACTGGTAACATTTTCGTCATTCGTTCATTGCCAACCTACGCCTTTCCCTGTCACACCGAACTGTTACTTCGATCCGAAGCCACTCCATATACACACACACCTACACACACTTTCATCATCTCCTTGTCGGACACCCTCACCCCCGACTCGTACTACCATCCACATGCTGCAGAGTCTTCTCACTTGCTCCACAGCGCCTATAGATCATTCAGAAGTCTCATCGCTCAAGAAATTTTCCAGACCGAGATATACCATTGCTGATTGTGGCGTTTATCTGAGCTCTGATCTCAACCAAGCTCTGAGCGTATTAGTTCATGATCCTTGTCTTTCTTGTTCGGCTTGAGCCAGCACATCATTGCTTCTTTCCAATGCATCCGAAATCACGTAGTCGTAAACTGATAAGCCAAGAAGAATTCAGTTTCGTTTTAGATTTCGATGAGAACGGATCATTTGCATAATTGAACATTGACGGTCGACGTCCAGTTGGCTTATCCTGCCAATGGATTAGAGAAGCACCGACAGTCCAAGTTCAGGATACCGCCCCGACTTCGGAACGGGTGGCAATATGCGGTAAGTCACTCCGACCAAGGAGTCGGACCGCGTCCACTGATGGTAACACGCATCAAGCGCTACGACGTGCACGTCATGAACGCGCCTTGCCAAAAGGCCCCGAAAATCTTATTCGTTCGAGCTTCTCATTCCGAGCCGTTCGGACAGGGACAGATAGACTTGCAGATTCTGCAACATGGCCCGAACTTCCGACCTATATAATGTCTTTCCCTTTCCATTTCAGGCCCTTAGTGTTTGGAGGGGAAACGAACGCTTGCTTCAATCTAATAAGCAACTAGTTTTTTTTTTCAGTGGGGCTGCGCACTCACGGTGGGATCAGACAAAGATCCCAGGGGGGTTTGCAAGTGCCGAGTCTTGCGTCACCGTTGTCACCTATCTGTGTGCTTGAGTGCTTTAATTACTCGCCGTACATACGCAGAGCGCCGGCATGTGGGATAAGATAGGGGCTTGACTTCTGTATTGATTGCACCAGACTGCGCCGCGGTTAGTGCTGATTCGTGAAACTTGCATGAACGTTTGAGTTGGGGATCCAAGAAACCCCAAAGTCAGTCAACTTCCAAGCGAGAGCCGAGGCCTGAGACGGGTCTTCTAGGAATCGCGACCTTTGGTCTGCCCCAAAGAAAAACATACACATACAAGAAAAAAAAAGTCGAACCATAGTTTATTTTGTTCTAAATGTTACAACGATATCGTCGAGTTGACGTTCTATTTCAAAACGCATGCGAAACACTGCGCGGAGTCATGTACCTATTCCAATTTCCAAAGTCCAACTGCCAAGGGGAAAGAGGAGGTATGTATATACAATCATTCCAACACTTAACACTTAAACATCTAAGAAAGAAAATGGACACATTCTGGCATTTGTCCAACCAGACCTTTCTAACAATGACTTAGTATTCGGATGTTCAGTCCCGAGTAAGGAGAACGGAGTCATCTAAGCGCAGAAAAAAGAAGGAAAGTCACAAAACACGCAATGGAATAATGTACGCTATTAAACAAAGGATTCAAACGCAAGTAAGGCAGGCAATGTGTATCAAAAAAAAAAGGCCGATCGCAATGGAATAATGTACGCTATTAAACAAAGGATTCAAACGCAAGTAAGCAGGCAATGTGTATCAAAAAAAACGCCGGAGAGGGGAGGAAATAAGTAACAACAGTCGTCCAGTATGTGTGAACGCGCGTATAGGTTCATATAATAAGACTTTTATGGCGATAACAAAATATGAATCGGGTCGAGCAAGTAAGCGGTGAGTATACAGGATCATTGAAGGAGACTATATGTGCCAGCAGCAAATTCGGTCGTTGAATCGTCTTCGTCGTCGTCGTCATCCGGGGGACGATAGTGGTATGGGGAAGAAGATCACGTCGACGTAGGGTGTATGTATGAGTGGGTGTGGGTGGGTGAAAGGTGTCGGTATAAGTAGCTTGGAATAAATAAACTTGGGTTTTGAAGGCGAAGGAAAACGATGATGAAAGTGAATGAGTTCAAGTTCACTCTGTCTTCCCTCCACTCTTCTTTTTACGCCGTTCCATATCTTCTCTCGTCATCTTCGTTCCAAGCAACGTATCCCAGTGAACAAAGAACGGTTGCGCAAAGTTCGACTTAATCCCAATAACCTATATACAATAAATCATCAGCACTCCAGCCCCACACACCAGCATCAACAGCCAAAAGCTTAAACTTACCTGATGATGAATATCATGATAATCGGCATTATTCCCCGAAAACATCTGAAGTGGGTCCCAAGGCAATGAATATCCACAATGATCATCCACAGTCTTGAAAGTCGAAACAATAAACAACACCATAGCCTGTCTCGTACTCATACCCGTTAACCATTCAGCAAGTGCTGCACCCAATGTATCAAGGAGGAATCCTTCGACTGGATGGTTGTATAGTGAACCAAAGGCGTATGGGACGTAGAGACGGTGGTGCCAGGAGTGGAATGATTTGTAGAGGAATTTGTTGGTGTGCATTGCGCGGTGGAGGAAGTATTGCCATGTGTCTATGAAGAACCTTGAATATATGTTGGTGAGTATAAAGAGTGGAATGAGGGAGGGAGGAATGCTTACATAGCGGCGAAGAATTGGAATATGGGCACACCCCACCAATACATGAACCAAGCAGCCTTGGCAATCATTTCCTCCTTTCCAACTACACTTGAAGCAGTCACAATACCACTCTTGATAAACTCCAACCCAGGTCCATGCTGCTGTACAACACCCACAACCCAATCCACACTCGGCTCCAAAAGTCCCTCCCACCTCTTCAACCCCTCTTTAACAACCATCGCGCGACCACCAGGAACTATAATCTCTTCTTCCAACCATACAAGGCCCATCAAAGTTTGTATAACTTGTTGGAAAATCACAGCCAACACGACTTCAGTCCTCCCGACCAAATTCCGTTTTTTGACTTCTTCTGATTCATGGATTCTATACTTGTCTAGCCATTTCCAGCCTGACATGTCTAACACGTGAAAAATGAGTGAAAGGGACCAGTACGCGATGATAGGCACTGCGAGAGTGACGAGATGGTCTGGGGCATTGTCAATGAGTCGATGGCGAGGAGAATAGTAGAACGGCGGGTCGAGAGATACTGCGGAGGAGGTGATGTTGAGGGTCATGGTCAAGGTTAGAAATCACGAAATTCCCACGGGAATAAGTTGATTTTATACATACAACTAAAGTAGGTAGTTAAGTCACAGTCTGTATTTTTCATTAACAGAAGAAAAAGGCCCGAAATTCTCTTTCTACAAAATAATTATTGCGTTGGCTGGTTGGTTGTGGTGAGGGGGGATGAAAATACAGGATATGCGGTCCGTGATATAGATAAAACTCAGAGCAACAAACAACAGATCGTGAGCGGGAAAAGGAGGGAATCGGTATACTTTTTTTATCTTGCTTACGGCTCATTTAAATTGTTAAGCAGTGTCGTCAGACACCGTTTTGTCACAAGATCGCCCTGAGTAGAAGCACAATCAGAAATGCGCCCTGGCGGGACCTGAGAAGTTTACGTACCTTGAGCAGCGTGCTGAACGTGTTGTCCCTCAACGGCTCTGGAAGGCACGCCCGAAGCGCCTCACGCGCACTGAAAGTACAGGGTCAATAATCCGAACACCCCGAAGAACTATGATGCCACGTACCGCACATTGTCGCTCAAGCGAAGGTAACACCTCACAACATGCTTGAGCAGCCTCACCGCCTGCGACTCCACCAACTGATTCACCATGTTGCTCAAAACGGTTCCGACAGCGTAGAACCGCTCATAGGTATGGCAGATATAAGTCAACCCAGTCTCGTCGAGGAGAATCTTTTGCACGATGAATATCGCGACAGTTTTTGACAATTCCGAGCCGGTTTCCATGATGCGTAGACAGAGAGGGATTATTTCAGTGGAGAGCAAAAAGTGAATGACAGTGTTGTTGTCGTTTTGCTATGTCATAAAGCGAATCAGGAAGGAGAGGGAGCCTCGCGGTAAACACAACGCACCTTGACCAGAGCACCAATTACTCCAAGGGAGGTGAGACGTAAGTATTCAAATGGGCGAGTCTTGGATGTAGTATTGAGGAAAGGATATAAAAAAAGTGGTATATGTGCTAGAAACTCTGTCAGTCGCACGACCAGAAGATCCGGTCATAGCTACGCACCATTCAAAAACAGCTGACGGGTTTCGGAATGGGAAGCAACACACTGCAGCAGAGCCAAAGCATTGCATACGCGATTGGATACGGTCGCAGTCAAGTTGGGGGGAGACAGCATAGGATAGACCGACACTATTTCCTGCAGCAGCGCCGGCATTATACCTAGGCACAAAGTCAGAAAACCCACTCCGCACGCTACCAAATTGACGACATACCAAACGAATGCCATAAAACTAGAGCCAAATCGTCATACTGTTCCCTCTTCTTGCTCAACTCAAGCAACGCAGTATCCCTCGTCTGGGGATCCATGAGGTCAATCACGAGCGCATAAATCTTCTCATCGTCCTGTGCATTCCCGACAGAGCCCTGCACTCCCCCAGGTCCAGGCGAAGCCGAGGCATGAGGACCCATACCAGGCACGTTGACACTTCCCAGACCCGCAGCTGCGGCAACACCACCCAAGCTTACGCCCAAACCAGCGCCATTTGAGACATGAGATAGATTCAGACCGAGATTGAGGTGCTGGTGCTGGTTGATACCGAGATTCATGGGCATGTAGCCCGCGCCGGGGGCAGCAGAGCCGATGACCTGGTGTGCAGACGGGGGAGCAGCGCTGGAGGGTGTGTCTGGGTAGGAATGGACGGAGGAGGCAGTTGGGACGCGGGGATAAGAAGGTTGGTACTGCGAATAGGGGATCGGCTTTGGAGAGACGAGGCCCGCCATCTGGCCAGCTGGGAGGAGAGACGAGTCCTAATATTCGCTATCATATGACTAAGCTACTAGTGTCACGCGTTACAGGGTATCTACTACAGGGTATCCAGCCACTACAGTCCGGCTCCGTACTGCAGGAGGCCCAGCATCTTGAACTGCAAGCCGTCAGACAGACACAAATATACAGCACAGGCACTCACTTTTTCTTCCTCAGAGTCTACAAACATCGCCCATGGCGCACGGTCGTGGAACTCGATTGCGAACGAGTGTGGGATCGCCTTCAGATCTTCATACCCATCCTCGGGTTCCTTCAGCGCCTTCACAGTACCACGCACATCCAACCGGTCCACCATATGTGTCAGATCCTGCTCCTCATTAGCATTAGTATCCCCTTTATCACTCTGCACTCACTTTGGGGCTTCGATAAAAATAAAACGTATTCGGCGAAAACTTGAAATACCTCCTCCGCCAAACAACACTCTCGTCCGTCTGAATCGTCACCCACCCCGTCATCGTGCCTTCTCTCGCTTTCGCTTTAACGTCCCCTTCAGCTTCTCTAATCTTCCTCTTCCTTTCTTTCTCTTCTCTCCTCTTCGCTTCTTCTTCCGCTCTCACATTCTCAGCAGCAACTCTTTGCTGCTCCCTTCTCCACCCTTCTAATTTCAAATGCTCTTCCATCCTTCTCTGTCTTTCAACTCGTTTCTTCTCTTCCCTCTCTCTCGCCTGCCTTTCTTCTTCTATCTTCTCCAACTCTTCTTTCCTTCTCCTTTCAGCCGAAACGCGTGACGCTTCAGCCTGAATCCTAGCTTTCCGTCTTTCAGCTTCCTCCTCTTCCCTCCTCATGAACTCTTCCTTCTGCCTCTTCATCCTCTCCTGTCTCTCCTCCTCGGCTCTCAAAATCTTCTTCTCCTCTTCCTCTTTCTGTCTTTGCAATTCTATACGTAACCGCGCACGTTCAACAGGATCACGAATAGCAGAAAGACCTTGCGGTTCTGCCCATTTTCCCTTTTTCAACGTATGAATACCATATGATGGTTTTTGCTGGTGGTGTTGACCAGGAGCAGGAAGAGGTTTTTCAGCTTGAATACCGTATAACCCGAATTCTTCTGGTCTGATTATGACAATATCATTTTCAACGTCGGTTTCGGTTCTTCCTCCATCATCACCCATCACACCTTCATGTGAGATGAGAGCAAATTCGGATACACTATGTGTATGACGGAATGATGTTCGAGATGCAAGATGCGTGTGGTGAGCATGGGTTTGGAAATCATCCCTAAAACCATCAGGTCACCCATAACCAATCGGTAAAAACTAAACTCACGGATATTGGGTAACATGTCCACCATGATGACGATGTTCCTCTTCATATCCAGCTTGTTTACGCGCAGGAGTATAAACCCCTTTATCCTTGGGCGGTGTAGGCGGAGGCATCGAATCCTCCGATTCCTGACTCTCATCAACATCTCCCATCCCGTAACCCCTCCCACCACCACCACCCCCAGCAGAAGTAACACCACGACCCATATCACTCCCAGACCTTTTCTTCCCCCTCCTCAAAAAATTACTTATTTGACTTCCAATTCTCATACTCCCTCCACCGCTAGAACTGTTGTGTTTATTGTGCCCCTGCCCGTATCCACCAACAGGTGAAGAT
This sequence comes from Leucoagaricus sp. SymC.cos, assembly GCA_001563735.1. Lineage (NCBI taxonomy): Eukaryota > Fungi > Basidiomycota > Agaricomycetes > Agaricales > Agaricaceae > Leucoagaricus > Leucoagaricus sp. SymC.cos. The sequence goes on along the minus strand of KQ963288.1, from coordinate 16,632 downwards.
TCTGAAGCGGATCGTTTGACTGGTTTGAGATCAATGTAGTTTGACCTGTCTTGTATCGGTGCTGCTGCTACACCTCCTGGTGTAGTGCCATAGCCAACGCCCTGAGCTGTCGAAGTGGTGGCGAAGGGACTGGCATGTGTAGGAATGGGTTGGGAGAAACTTCGACCCATATCTGGGGCTGTGTATTCGTGATGAGGATAAGGATATTGTTGAGATTGCAACTCGGGGTAATGCGTAGTGGGTGATATAGGTGGTGAGTTTACAGGTGAAGTCCTGTTGTGAGCGTGTATAGGATGTGGAGGAGTAGAATACACAACAGATCCAGCTGTCGTAGTCGTCGTATCCAACGGCGTCAACAACGACCCAGTTACAAGTTTTCTCGAAACGTTGGGCGAAAGCGGTAATGATACAGGCGAAGACAACGAATTCACAACTTGGCCGGCAGCAGCAGAAGAAAAAGTTAACAAAGAAGAATCCGGCTCAGCCAACGATTGGGCCAGTGCGCCGACGGTAAGTTGAGAGATGTCGTCTATGGTGAGGACTGCATCGTGTCTCTGTAGTGAAGCGTGTACCAGGAATAAGAGGAAAGATGTGGGTAACGTTAGTGATGCGTGTCTCGGGAAGGAAACAATGGCTAAGTTAAAATCGAGAAAACACGAGGTGATCTGTAACAAAGAACAACGGCAGACAATAGAGTGAACAAAGGGCCCTTTGGGCGCTTGGACGGTGTTTATTGCCTAGGACCAACCAAGGTAGCTCCCAGCGCCCAGATACATCTCGCCTCGGCCTCGGGACAGACAGTGATAATGATAGTCTGATAGACGCCCTCACCAGGGGAGGCTGGAATGTGATTGTGGAGCTCTTTGATTGAAAGGCAGTGTGGGGCAGTGTTGTGATCAATAACATGGTGAGTAACGTGGGCCTCTCCTGATCGAATGTGAAGTGGAGGTGTAGGTGAAAGTGAGGGGAAGAAGAGAAGGAAGGGAAGGAAAGGAGACAATATTTGGACTCGGTACGAACCTTGAATATCATCCCAAGTCTCCGTGTATGAACTTGTGCGCGTGCTAGATAACAAAACAGTCTCAGCACACAGCAGAGATAAAAGAAAATCGTAAATGCCAGTGACAAAGCAACGAAACGTACCTCGTCGAACACCTAAAACACCCTTCGGAACATAACTAACCAACAAATACTTTGCCTCTCCTCCTTCCTCTTCATCCTCCCCCGCTGCCGTCCCTCTCCCTATACCACCACCACCACCTTCATCATACTCAAGTCCATCATCTTCGCGTGTATCAATAGGCGAAGAAAGCTTCAACGGCAAATCATCCGCATCCACACGTAAAAATCCGACTAGAGTCTGTTCATTATCCGATGGACCGATTTTGGTTTTGAGTTCTTCGAGTCCTTCTGAGCCGAATGCGTATAGTGCTAGTTCGTCTACCTGTATGAGGTGATTTAGGCTTGAGTATGTGTGGTGAGGTGAGGTGAAGAGAGGGTGACGTACAGTTTTGTTGGAGTAATGTAATAAAAACCTGTTACCATCCCAGCATGTCAGAGCTTGGCTGAATGAACAGGAGAGTTCTGTTAATGAAACGTACCAGTTCAAATTGTTATTCAACACTGCGTCATACGCAGACATGATTTCCGCCGAGTCTGCCAAGCTGAGCGCCATCATAACACAAGAGAGTATTCACAAAGTCTGCCCAGCCAAAGTTCCAAGAAAGAAAGAAGAAAGGAGGAAAAGCAGTGTTACGTGGAGAGGAAACCCAAGCGCCACAAGTTCAGAGATTTACCTGAAATGTCAGGAACGAATAAGAGACCAAAAGAGAAGGAGTCAGAGAGCGGGGTAAGGTTTCCCAAAGGGTGCGAGGTATAACTACAGTATAGGACAGGTAAGGAAGGAAGGAACAAGGTCAAAAGTGTGTGGGTATAAACCCTATGTAGAAAGGTATAAATCAAACAATCAGTTGCATCGTAGCGAAGCTGCTTCAGTTGAGCAGGTCGCAACGGACCCTAAAATGCGACTGTGGTTCCCGTGACGATCAGGCAACGTAGCGATAGTACTGTTGTGAACGAAGGTTCTCTGACATTTAAACTTTTTCATTACAGCAGCTGCGTGTTCACCTAGCCTCTTATGGGTCGAGAACTCAAGACATGATGAGAGTAAGAGAAAGAAGAAAACCGAAATCCAATTAGCGGTTCCAAAACAACACGAAAGAAAAACACAGCATTATACCGGTTGTTGAGTCCGTCTACTACTACGACTACTGTATACAAAAAACAAGGAGTAAGGAGGGAAACCATCAAGACTCAAGAGCTTTTGGGAGAATGCTCAATCAGTAGAATCCAGTCATAGTCTGAGAAATGGCAATATTAGTAAATCTCCATCATTCATTTGATGGGCCAACTCGACTCACAGGAGGAACACCATTCATTGACATTCCGTTCGTAGTTGGTGCTTGCCCAACAGTTCTGAGCAAAAAAGTAAGCATCGTACTGAGATAAACTGGGGATCCTCGGGCTATACTCACCCTCCGTATGTCAGCAACCCAATACCAGCGGGGTTGATGATGGGAGCTTCAGCCTCTGCTTGCTCCTTTTGAGAATCCTTCTTCGCTCGTTCCTTGACCTCCTTCTCTAGCCGTGCCAACTGTCAAAATACGAGATCAGAGTCACTTCAGTTAACAGGATCGAATAATTCGCGCACCTTCTCAATTTGTGATCGTTGCACTTGAATCTTATATGGCATGTAGAAGTCATTCAGACCATGCAACCACGACGACTCCTCAACAATATCTGACCGCAGAAGGTCGAAACAGATGTACAGCGTTGCGGCAAAGCACTCCTTATGCCCGATGTCCACAAAGTATGACAACAGCTCCTCTGCAACCTCAGTCGAATTCGATGTCGCGGCGGTGATCATAGCATCCTTGTAGAGCTTATCTTGCTTCGACAGTGCTATTGACTCTTCCCACTTGCCGTTCTTCTTATATAGGTGTGCAGCAAGTCGACGGAATTCAAGCAGGAGGTGACGTTCTAATCGACGAGCAAGAGCATTGTTGTCGAAGTTCTCAAAGCTGTCGATCGAGTCGCGGAGGGTCTTGTAGTCTTCTTCTTCAATCAAGAGGTCATTGTAGGCATCATTGACGGCTTCGATATTGAGCTGAATCAAAAATGAGTGAGTGATTCGATCTTGTTCATGGGCAACGTACATGTTGAACAGCGATGAGGTAGGAGCGGATGAGAGGAATATGATCCATCTGACGGAACATGCGAACAACACGGGTATGGTCAATCCGGGGTATGAGGACAGTCAACAAGTCGGTCAGAAGCGTCGGCTGTTCTTGGAGATAGAAGGTCAAGGCCTTGTAGTAGCTACACCGAAGTTAGAAGGCGCGTGAAGTAGATACATTCCTTCACTTACATCTCAACGTTCGCCACCCGGACGATTACATCCTTGAACTGGTTGTGCTCCCAAGCATCAGCGGAGCGCTCAATCATAGCAAGAGCGGCATTGTCCTGAGGTAGAAAGAACACGTCAACGCGTCCCCAGAGGCGAAACCGGACAGGGACTCACAAACTCATCATACTTGATATACAGGAACACCAACTCGGGCCACAAATGGGCCCGTTCCGTCGCTTTGATGACCTTGGGAATATTTATACGAGCAACGAACAATTTGAGATGCTCCATCACTATAAAGTGGATAAAAAGTCAGCGTATGGACATGTCAAGATATGTATCACAAACGCACACTTGGCAGGTCTGTATTTGCTGAGCAGAATTGACAACTCGGTGAAGATGCCCATATGAGCACGCTCCAAACTCAAACCAGCCTCAAGAAGGTTGATGACTTCTTCAAAGTGGCCAGCGTTCTCGTACATGTTGATGAGGGCAGGGAGCTCCTCAGCGTGAACAACGATGTGGAGACCACAAATCTGTGCAAGACGGAACTCGTTCTTGCTAATGCAAGCCTTGTGTACTTGCTTCCAGACCCTACGATAACCCATCAGTTAAAACTATTCGTCACTGATACACACATCACTCACTGAGTATTGCCAGCCTTCCTAGCACTCTCCACAGCGGCCTGGTTCTCTCCAAGATAGATCAAAGTCGTCGCCAACCTTGCCCAGTTCGAGATGCTAGTGAACAAAAGCTTGGATGCGTGATACAACTCGTCTTCGAAACATTTCTCTCCAACTTCGAGAATGTCCGCAACATTGGTCATGCCCAAGAAGTCCTCCATATCGTGGAGACGATCGGTCTTCGCATAGGCATATGCGAGCTCAGTGTCAATCTTGGGCTCGCGGAGAGTCTTGCGCGCCATTTGGAGGTAGCGTACAAGGTCATCATGCTTGCCAGCGTGGTTTGCAATTTCAATGACTTCAGCAAAGTTGGAGGGATCCTCGGCCTTGATGTATGAGTCTACACGATGATTAAGCAAAATGTCAAACCAGACCTCGACGAGAATACATACCAACCGAATCCTTGATGCGCATAACATCCAACTGAGCCTTAGCCAATCTGCTCCAAACCTCAGGCTTGTTGACCTTGTTGGCATAATCTTGACCACGGTCAATGGACACAATATGCTCGACAAGGACATTGATGGCCTGTGCGTGCTGTTCGTCCTTCTTGTAAATAGTGAACGCCTCCTCATACAATCCCTTGTCAATGGCAATCTTCGCAATCTCCGAAGGATCATAGTTCTGCAACTTGTTGATGTATCCGACGACCTTGCCCTTGTCTGAGTTGATGGCAGTGAGGAGCAACAAGTTCTGCAAGCTCTTGTTGTCGCTGAACGGCGAGGGCTCAATGATTATCTTCTCAAGGAGTTCAATGAGCTCAATAGGAAGGTTGGCTTGGATGAAGGCCTTGACAGTGACTGATACATCGTCAGGGTCAGTACACTCGGGAATAGCAGTCGCGACAACCTGTTACTTGACATTGAATGATGTATCTCATGGGAAAGGGATGAAGAGATATACCTGATCGATCAAAGATCGGCGATAGAGGTTGCCATCAATCAGCACTTGAGACCAGAGGTCAAGTTCACGGCGCTTGATGAGGTAACGAGCCTGCTGCTTGAACATCGAGTTCTCATTGGTGATAGCAATGAGTTCTTCGTCGCAGAGACCCTTGGCATAAGCAATGTATGCGAGGTATGGATCACGGGCCTCGCAGAAGCGACCAACGACGAGAGGATCATACAACTGCGGTAAGAGTGAGTATACAACTAAGCATGGTGTGGTAAAGGCAACGTACGTTGTTCTCCTTTAGGAATTGTTCGGGATTGTTGTTGCTGTCGATATAGATCTTCGCAATAGCATTGAACACGGGTGTATCTTGACTGCCAGCCTGAACACGCGTCTCAAGCCAAGGGAGGATCAACTTAAGTCTATTCCTTTGTTCGACCTCAGCAACTAGCTCATCAACAGGGAACGTTCCTTGAACGCTCGCAAGCAAACTCTTGATCGTAGCCTCGTCACAATCAACATCCAAAAGACCACCAACAACTTGAGGAGTCCGGACAGAGTTGACGCGTTGGACGTAGACCTCAATGAACTTGGTGAGACCGTTCTGGTACAAATACAACACAAGGTCGTGAACAAAGTCGAAGCGGTCACAGACGATGATAAGGGGGAGCTGGTCGGAAAGCTTGGCCTCCTTGAGGAAGTTCTTGACCTTCTCCGGGTTGTAATAGTTGCTCTCCCTACAAATGCGCTCGACCTCGCGAACTTGTCCAGTGCGGGTGGCGGCTTGGATATACTTGAAATGAACCTCCGGATCTGAGCTGAGGTTGACGACGGAGCCAAGGTAGTAGTACAAGCCCTCAAAGCTCTTGTAGCTCTCGAACATCTCGATCAACTTTACAGGACCAAGGATATCGGAGTACTTGGTGGCAATCTGAATGACAACCTGGAGGTTCTGGCGGATATTGACGCGCAGCATTTCGTTGAGGCATGCCATCGACTGCTCGGGTGTAAGCTTGCTGAAGTAGTTGACGAGCCACTTTTACAAGGAGAGTCAGCTAATGTGCCTGTGATTATCACAGTAACACTTACGTCGGGCTGGAGACCAGTGGTATGGACGATAGCCCTCTTGATATCTGCCAGATCCTCGTAATGTTCCAAAGCCTGCGCAGAAGGTCAGAACGACGAGAACGAAGGCGTACTGTAGCACATACCCGTTGCAACAATCCGGCCTTTTCGCAAAGATTGGCAATCCTAGGACGATCGTAATGGGTGAACATCTCATTACCGAGGATAGCATCGGCGACTTGAGGAGCATGGACAAGGTTCATCTCGAGTAGCCTCGTCTGCAAGTGACCTTGCTCAGGCTTATTCTCTTTGAGGGCATCCAGCAAAAAAGAGGTGGCGGGCTGGATCATGTTTTGGGACGTGAAGATATCAACTACCTATGAACAGAGTCAATAAAATTCACCAGTACGATGCCGCGAGACACTTACCCGTTCAATGTCAACAAGAGGTCCATTCTCGTCATTCACCAACTGCGTAGCGAATTCTGCACCCTTGTCGGGGTTGGTGCGCATGATGTGCTGGAGCAATCCAACATAGTCGGGGGTGTAGCCGACCTTCTTTGAGTAGAGAACAATCTTGTCGGTTTGACCAGTTTCTGCAAAGCAGGCAATGACCTTGTTGGGAACATTGGCGCGGAGGTACACAGAAAGAGCCAATGACATGTCATGGAGGCGGACAATATCACCGAGTTCTTCAGAGCAAGTGAGCTAAAGGCAAGTCAGAATCAGGTCCTAGCTACGTTTCAATAGGAAAGTACCTTGTTCTCCTTGAGCCATTTCTCAAGAAGCTGCTTCCTTCCTTGTTGCAGCACAGGCCGTGCGAGCTCCAAAGACTCAAGGTGATTAAGTTCACCCTTTTCAAGCAGGACGCCGAAGTATTGAAGAATAGGGGACAGACCACCAGGAGGAGCGGGAGCATTCTTGAAACCCTCAATGACTTGGGTAGTACGAAGAATACCCTAGAAATCATGAGTGGGACCTTGGACAGTAAATAGATTCAATACACACCCTAGGGGAATTAGCGGCAACCTTAGCAGCCTCGCTGTATTGACCGGCCGAGAAAAGTTGCTGGTATTGCTTAATGTAGAGATCATCGGCACCAGGAAGATTAGCCCTGCTAGCCAACTTGAACGCGAGCTCCGTGTTATTCAAGCTCTGCAAGATGTACGGAACGATGGTCTGCTCGTCGACGTTGACACTGAGGACCTGCCCCTTCTTGTTAACGCCGATGATACCATTGGTAGCTTCATGTTCAGCCGTAACGAAAATCGTCTCTCCGGAAATACGGTTCATATAGACACATGCACCCGTCTCGAGGTCGTAGAGGTGAATAAAGCCATACTTAGTAACGAGGTAAACGATGCCATGTTTTTTAGACACCTGCATGGCCACCGGGAAATCGCTGGTCGCCTCAGTAGGGAAAAAGACGTCGACGGCGCGTTTGGTAAAAGGTGGATCGGGAGCTTGATGGTCAATTTCAACAATTTGGAGCTGTCGATATAATATTAGTGGCTATAAACAGAAGCAAGTTTGAGATGAGTACCTTGGCCCCAGTCGCTGTACGCACAGCGAACGTGAAAAGTTTCGTGGGCTTCTGATGACCATCCAACTTGAGTTCCGCGAACGCGGCAGCATGTCCCTCAATTGCTTGAGAAACACCCCGATCCCTACTGTACAATTGCATTGAACCTTTGACCTTGAACGCGGAGGGATTTGTCGTGTTTGAAGAGATACCAATGAGAACAAGCCACTTCTCGTCAGGCGTCACGCGATAATTGATGATCTGAGTGCCTTGAAGAGTAGGATGGCGGTCAAAGATCTTCATAGGTGGCGAAGTTTGGTCGGAAATTGTCCAGTGGTGCACAGCAGTTTCGGTGACCATCCCGATTGTCGAATCGGAAACCCATATCCAAAAAGTAATATCCTCATTCATGGTGTATGATTTAACCTTCTGCTTCGTTTCAATGTTGAAGATTTGGAGTGTCCGTCCGGCTAAGGAGAGTCCACTTGTCAGGATGACGTTGCCTAGGGCTGCACATGCCAACTCACCTTTAAGAGCCAGGATCTTCTGTGAAGGGTGCATGATAGCAGAGTCAGCGGAAATGGGTCGTCGCAGGACATTGTTAGCATCCGCAAGGTCAATGATGACGACTTGGTCCTTCTCATTAACCCGCTCGCGTACACAAATGAAACGGTCGGATTCGAGTGTCAGTGTCTAAAGCGCGATGCAAAAATGAGATTTTCGTTGAACTGGCAAATTTTTGACAGATACCTGGGAGGAAGAAACAGAGGCACCATCGGCATAAGTATGCACGTCAGCAGTGTGGTATAGGTCGCGTCGACGCACCTGGAAAGAAATCGAAGCAGGTTGGACTCCGAGACTAGAAAGTTGAAGGTGTTCGCAAAAAGCGATAGGTTTTGAGTAGTCCAAAGCCATGGTGGATGTGTCTGGGTCCAAGTAGGACGCTACGGCTATGGGTAGTAACTTATGTCAAGGGCAAGGGGAAACTTAGATTGTTTGCACATGTTGACCTTCGGCAAGTGGCAAAGCAGCGCTGCGGTTTGCGCTGAACTTTTCAATCCATATCACTTACACAGTATTGAGCCCGCATGCAGAACAAGGAGAAGTGTGTCTAACATGAAATAAGCGAGTTTTCGACGCGCACGGCACTGAGACTACTGTAGCGCTACTATCTATAGAATACGAAAGGTGTAATTTAATCGATTTGTGTTTGCGCTGAACTTTTCAATCCATATCACTTACACAGTATTGAGCCCGCGTGCAGAACAAGGAGAAGTGTATCTAACATGAAATAAGCGAGTTTTCGACGCGCACAGCGCGCACGGCACTGAGACTACTGTAGCGCTATTATCTATAGAATACGAAAGGTGTAATTTAATAACAGTTGACCTACTCCTGACCACCTTCCTGGGCTTCTTGAAGAGCAGCAACACCGTCCTTGTCTTCATCAAACTGATAGAAAGGGAAATCAAGCAGGATCGTCTTCTTGATGAATCGTGGTAGAGGCCGGTAGATAACGGGAGGGATTGGAATAAGAATTGAGGTCTTCTCAAGATATGCCTTGTACTTCTGCCAAGCATCTGCAAGCTTAGGATCGGCGTTGGGCCCACGCGACATAAGGAAGAATCTCTTCGCGGCCGGCTTCTCTACGGTTGGAAGCCCAGAAGCAAACATGAGGAGCCTGATTAAAGACGGCAGCCGATGAGTCTTCGCGATTGATTTTACCGTTCAGGACTTACACAAATGTTAGCAGTGGAGAAACCACAGAACCATACAAGGCAGCTCGACTGGATGATGGCAGGATGCCGTTCGTTGCAGGTGATATACAGATCATCCAGACACCCCACCAGCACAACATCCTGGTAGACTGCATAAGCTTTTACGCCTTTGTTGCAGGGTCTGAGACTCACTCTCCGAAGTAAGGAGGATGTCGCGACCACGCCCAAAGACCTCGCTAACTACAATCAGACTTAATACGATGTACAGCTTCTCCTGACTCACGTTAGCAGGCTCCCCTTTGGGAATCATCCTGCGCGACTTGTATATGTACTGGGGCATGCGACAAATGACGTCAGTGTTTTTTTTCCTTCCTGGATTCTGTCAGCGCCAAACTAACCTTCTGTTGATCCGCTGTGGCCTCGATGACAATACCCAGCGTCCAAATAATGATCCCAGCTACGTCTCTACCAGTGCCAAACCTAGGGTTGTCTCCTCCAATGCGTCTGTCAGAGACGGCAGGTGAATTGAGGATGACGACGGGCATGGATACAGTCCAGACCTAAAATCTAGTGAGTTTGTCCTCCAGATACGGGAAATAGTTAAGACGAACCCAAATTATTTGTCCTGAGATGACTTGAATACAAGCTCGCCGTAAAAGAGCAGGAAAAGTGACTTACCAACCCAGAACCCAAGGAACTTGAAGAAGTGGGAACGAATGTCATCGAATCGAACGTCTCTTCCCATTTTGAGAACTCGGAATAACAAGAAGGCTGCACGACCGTCGGGTTAACACAACATGAAAGCCATGCTGGATAGTCCAATACTTTCCTGAAATTCGGACAGCCCAGACCATAACCAAAACACTGGCAACTGTGTAACCAGGAATCAGGCGACGACGCTGGTGCGCGTTTATGGGTCAGAACTGACCGATATTGCGAGCATAGAACGTGTTTCCAATGAGCAGCGTCAAGAGTGCTGAGAAATTCGGTGAGAACATTGGCTATATGCACAAACGATAGCTCAAAGGTACCTAGAAGAAAGAAATTGGATCCTAGAACAAGTGATTGCTAAGGTCAGTCCACCGTCCAATAGCGCATCAGCCAACTCACCTCCCGTGAAATCCGTGATCTTGTCAAACTTCATTGTGAAGGCAATCGCGAATCCAGAGAGCTGCCATCCTGTCGTGACCAAGAAAGTGATGAGGAGATAATACCGATCAAGAGCGTGAACAGGCGCCATGGTCGTGATGTGTATGCGAGTTGAGGTGTTACTGGGAGTAGAAGCTTATATAGCGGAAAGACAGAGGTATGTGCGAAGCGTTGAATCTCATGTCATTTGACGATGGGTCGACTTTGACGACGCGGAGTAAGAATAGAATAAAATTACATAGCAGAGATTGCTGCCTCTATGATGTTTGATGTCGGGGTGCGATCGGATGCTCCGGCGTTCAACTTGTCAGTTGCCTTGGTCACACAGACCAACAAAGGCCCGTTGCGGGTGTCTCGCTGTGGCTGGATGCTGGTCTGAATACTGCATGCGCTAAACGGATTTATGTCGTTGTTGTTTTCTCTGAAATTGTGATCAAGCTATTGGAGTGAACGATCATGTAGTCAGCAAGATATTTCAGAGGTTAAAATTCTGACCACATTTGATAACTGAATTCAGCGCTACTACTTTGCCAGCCCACTGAACGAATATCCGAGGAGGTTCGCCAATATTTTCGCAGACAATATCAATATCTCCTGAACCATACCCATGGTTTTGGTGGTTCTTATCTATCTCCTTGATGCAGCTTGTGTTGTGCAGTCACTAGTACTGCGCAAATTCGTGGCTCTTTGCTGGAGTGGTCACTCTAGATAGGCCAGGAGAAGCAGGAAAAAGATTTTCGGACTTGAGCGGGACATGAAGTTAAAAGTAGTTGAATCATCGCCTTGCGTATGTGGTGTTGACAGCAATATTACGAAAAGAATAATAATAACAACGCAATGATACAGTTTTCATCCTCATCTAGATCGGCGACCGTCCCTCTGTGAGATATGACCCGCGGTCGAGGCTTATGATCACGAGTCTAGTCCTCATCCTCACTCTCACTACTCTCACTCGGGGGTGGGAACTTACTCTAGCAGAATAATCAATAAACGTAGATGAGAAAACAGATATCAACACACCAGGAGTTGGTCAAGCAGCTCCTCCACGCGAGTCAAATTGAGTTTCGGGTCCACCCTCAATTTCGATATTTCAGCGCCAGGAACGGTTTTTGATGCTGGACGGTCGTCATGTATCTTCAGGTCTACAACCAACTCTCGAACTTGTGTAATGTTGGGTCGTTCTTCGGGTTCTACAATCTCAATTTCGAGATTTCAGCGCCAGGAACGGTTTTCGATGCTGGACGGTCGTCATGTATCTTCAGGTCTACAACCGACTCTCGAACTTGTGTAATGTTGGGTCGTTCTTCGGGTTCTACAAAGCAGCATTTGACGATCAAGCCCCACGCCTGATCGTCAATTGTGTCGTAATCCTGTTTGATGTCATCGTCCCAATCATACTCGTCCTCCTCTGTGTCGTCGTAGTTTGAAAAGCCGGGTCGACTCGGCGTTTCCTTCCGGGTCAAGGCAGAAATTATTTGAACATCCATCTTGTACTGATGGTATGGAGGTTTCCGTGAAAGTGCCTGGGAAGGCAAAACCGTAAAATTAGTTTCCTCGAACAAAGCACAGTGTCATACCTCGTATAACAGACAACCAAGGGACCAGATATCAAACTTCTTTGTCGGGGTCTTATTGCCGAGAACTGTCTCAGGTGCCGAAAAGCGGAGTGTGGTCAAAGAAAGAGAGCCCGTGGCAGCTGTGGCCGTGTTGATATGAGAAGCGCCAAAGTCGGTAATCAGCCCACGACCCTCGTCAGAAATGAGAACATTTTCCTGAAGAATGGTTTGAATGAATAACCGGTATTTGAAAAGAGAAGGTAATATCACACACCCCCTTGAGGTCCCCGTGTACAATGCCCAAGTCATGTAGGTAGTGTAGACCGTTCACAACATCGGAAATCTTGGGAAAAGACTATGAGCTTGGTCATACACAGATGATCCACTCACTAGAGGGAGCCGAGATTTCTGGGGAAGCCGTGCTGCGTAATATTTTAAATTTCCATTCTTCATGAACGGAGAAACAAGGCAAGTCTGGGGAGGGTCAGTCTGGCCCTCGAGAAACACTCCGAGGAATGGTAAAACGTTTGGATGCGATGAGTGAGCCCAGAGGATGACTTCCTTGACCCATGACTACGGAAGTCATTCAACGCGGTGGACGCCCTTAGTGATGACTGACGACACACCATTAAAGTACCAGCATCAAAGCGCTTCATCAATTTGATGCACATAGTCGGATCGGCACCTTGATACACTGTTCCACATCCTCCCTCCGCAAGGTACTTACGAGGACCATGCTTAACCCCTTTAAGCTCGTAGCGCTGAGGGAAGATGAGGGTAGATGACGTGATTCTGGATAGAACTGCCAGTACGCGATTTAGTTCTTCAGAAATTGAGAGGCGTTCTTTGAGAGTCTTGAGTTGACTGGAATGATGAGACGTTCGAGGCTGGATTTATCAACTCGAAAATACCTGATCTAAGAAATCAACTAGGGTCTGAATACTGTTATGCTCGAGTTCCATTACTGCCATGGCCACGTCTTTGGTATGATTCTTGATAAGCTCTAATAGCGGCTCGCGAAGGACCTCAGCCTGAAGCGCAGTGATTACTTGATTGAACATTCAGAATAACCATCCGACTTGCCTGGATTTGACTCAGGACCATCTCTGCACGATCTGGGTCAACCTCGGGACGAGACCTCATCACCGTGATTTCGGCAATAGGCAAAGGTGACGCGGGTGGGCGACAATCCTCCTCTATCGCCATGTCAGCGAGCTTTGCTTGAATTTGTGAGTAATCAGGTCGATCGTCAGGGTTAAGCGCACAGCACTCCATGATCAGCTCCCAAGCCTTGTCGTCGATTTCATCGATCTCCTCGTCTGTACGATCAGGCCGTTTCAGAGGCTCGCCTTGTTCGCGCACTTTGGTATAAACCTGGTTGTCGGGAAACTGATAGAACGGAAGCTTTCGAGACAACACCTTGCAAATATGTTTGTGAGGGTGCGCTAGTAGGAACGGCCCGGAAGATAGATACCTCGTAGGTAAGACAGCCAAATGACCAGACAACCCTTCTATCTTGCGTCGAGCCTCGTGCCATGAACGGAGGAAGGAATCGCCGATTGTATGTTGTTAGTGAAGGCTCTTTCTTCGTCCCAAAGAAGGTGGAACCCACGGTGCCGCACGTTGCGATGAGTGCTCGACCTTCATCAGAAACCACTACTCTTTGCTGGAACGACAAGTCAGCGAGATCCTGCAAGTTAACAGTACCAGGTGAGCGCACTCCAGTAAGATAATCTTGCACTTCTAAGATATTCTGCAGGAAAGCCAGACCATTGGCCACATCAGAAATCTAAAATTTCAATGAGCACTTCGGGACAACCAGGATAAACTACAATGTACCAAGACCATTCGAGAATTTTGGGGAATAGTGGGCGCGTAATCTTCCAAAGTTCCGTGCTTCAGATACGGTAATATCACACAAAGCTGGAAACCCTCATGGAACACTCCATGAAACGGTAAGAAGTTTTCATGTGAAGCGCTAGCCCAGGACGCCAGATGCTGGGTAACATTCTAAAACACCGATCAATGTAGAGCATATTGGATGATGTATGAACCATACCGATTTAGCCATAGAATCCACAACGCAGACACGGACTTTCAACCCCTGCCCTTCGTACAATTTTGCTTGCGGATTTTCAGAGATGAATGAAGTAGAGTCGTATTGTACGCCATCAACCCTATAATACTGGGGCAGAATATGCGTGGACTCCATAATATTCTGGAGCAGCTCCCCGGTGAGATTAGACTTGGGAAGATAAGGGAGATCTTTGACGACCTTTTTTAAAACTAGATGAGATGCTGAAAGGAAAAACGGAATCCGCAAAAACTCACTAGCTCGATGACGTCAACCAAGGTCTGCGTATCACTACGAGTAAGCTTTGTTGCCGCCATAGTTGCGGCATTCAGGGCCTCTGAGTCACGGACAAGCTGGGATAGAATGTCGCACAGGTACTTTGGGACTTGCAAAGAAGATGGTTGATGAGTACTCAGAACATTCGTGAGGATAGCCTTGGCGGTTTCAACATCACTATTGGAGGTCTGGAGAGCTTCGCATTCAATCATTGGTTTTGACTCAGGACGACCGTCTTTAATGTGCAAGCGTGATAGCATCTCTTGAAGTTTGGAAGAAGTCGGGCGATCTACGGCCTCGTATTCCCAACACATCATCAGCAAGTCCCATAACGCATCGTTAATCGCGTTTCCACTCCGTCCGTCCTGACCTGGTCGAGCTGGTTTGTGTCCTCTGGCGATAGCTGAGTTAGCTTTGCTATCGTTGGCAAACTGGCAGAAGGGGACTTTTCCAGAAAGCACCTGAATCACGGTTTTAGCCAGCATGTCGTTTTGATTATTGATAAGTAATAACTAATATTTAATAAGGTGTACTTGCCTCGTGACCTAAGCAACCGAACGCCCATACATCAATCGCCTTTGTTGGTTGACCATCGTCCTCCAATGGCAATTCTGGTGCAGAATATCGAATCAAGAGTACGCTCGACTCCTCAGATGTGGCATCGAGATCGGTGATCAACGCTCTACCGTCATCTGATATCAAAACCGTCTCCTGTTAAAAGGATTTTTGATTGGATGAAAAACAGTAAAGAAGGATAGGGCTCGTACAGGACTGAGACCACCATGGACAATATTGAGTTGATGCAAATAGGATAAGCCGTCCAAAACGTCCGATATCTAAGGAAGATATTACGCAAAATCACGACAGTCGGGGTAGAGTTCACACACCAAGGGCAAGCGCTGATCACTCGTGACGCCCTGCGCGTGGTCACAAATCTTGACGTTGGCCACGTATGGGGATACAAAGGAGGGGCGTTCTTCTCCCTCAAGAAATGCAGCATACAACGATAAGATATTCGGGTGTGATAAATGAGCCCATTCAACAAGTCTATCGCTGCATACCTGCCAATATATTCAGCCAGCGCCATGGCAGCATCAGAAGGTATCTACTCACTGCCGATTCGTCGTCCTTACTTTGTCTCATAACTTGAAAGCGTGCTGAGGCGTTGTCACCTAGTGTGGTGTACTCGGGCTTGATGGTTCGGTTTCGGGCAAAGACGTGTGCAGATGACGCGATCTTGATAAGAGAATGCCAAGCGTAGGCATGACGCTGGGTGATTATCTTGCTCTTGCTGAGAGTCTTTCAGCGTGCTAAGGATTTTGTAGAGGCCCAAATGGAAGATAGGATGTACCGTGCTCAAGACATCTACCAACAGCTGTTGTTCCTCGGCGTTCAAGTCTCTTGCTTTGTTGATGACTTCTTGTGCAGGACTTTCCGAATCAATCTGCAAGACCAGTTGTTGCAGAGATGTAGATGAGTCGGCACCATTCGGAGGGTTTTCTGCAGGGAATTGAGAGGCCATCTGCTAGGCTGAGGCCGTGAATATGGAAGAGGCGAAGAATCAGGCACATTCGGAAAGTGAAGGTATATGTATTCAGCACCAGCCGCTGAGAGGACCGATATGGCTTTGATAGAAGGAATGTAGAGAGAACCAGTCCAGAAGCAGTGGTGGGCGGCACCGAAACGAGCATTCGAGAACGTCGAACAGAAATAGAACCAACCAAAATCGAGGGAAGGAGGAAGGAAAATCCATTGACGCCGTGACTGATCTGCAATCAAACTCTCCAGTCAAGTGTTGCTTCAATCTGTCGATGACGTCGAGCAGTCCGAGGCTGCGAGCACAAGGTGTGGGAAGATTGGTTGGCCAACCTTGCTGCATAACACTACTCATGTAGTCTTCACTGATGCTCTGACACTGACCGTCTTCAATGACTTTGCTCTTCCTACAGTAAAACGTGTCGGCATCACGATATTCTGTGAACGGCGTTTAAGCAAGTGATGACGTTACCCGCCACTGCGTCTCGAGGTACAAATCACCCTTCTAAGACTACCAATGACCTCCGCACAATCCGTAGACAAGCTGAGGCAGGCTTTCCATTGTTGACGCGCAGTGTCAATCCCAATTTTACCTCGCCCGTTCCGATTGTTGAATATGGCTCGAGTTCTTATACAAAGCAATGGCAGCTTCTTAGATTCTTACCGCTGACGAAATCGGGTTTCTGGCCCGATGCTGATTAGTCTCCGGTAGTCAGACTCTTCGTGTGTCTTTTTTGTGATGTTGATGGCGACACAC
>KQ963282.1:0-24502 GCA_001563735.1 Leucoagaricus sp. SymC.cos | reverse complement strand
CAAGTGCTGGTGTCCCTCTTGTGATGTACGTGGTGGTTGTTTTACACCTACGCCGCATCTATTGACCCCGTAACCTATATCAACACCGAGGTCCAAGCCGTGGGCTGGAAAGGAGAGTCCAAAACCATTGAATAGACTGAGATAGACCGACGGATATGCCGGGGAGCTTGGTTCGAGCAGGAAAGAACTCTGGAAGTAATCCAATGATCCTCGTTTCCTTCGAAGGGCGCTGAAAGCATTGAATCTTGAGAGACTTTGATGGTCCGGTGACGACTACTGACGGAGAGCGTTAAGCACAAAGCGTTCACGATCAAATCAGGCATCTGTCTCCGGTCCCCGAAATTGAGCTCGTCGGCTTCGACATAAGGGTGTCAAGTGGGACCAATCATATTCGTTGCTCGAAACTTTTTGCTTACCTAACATCTTGTGCACGGACCACCCTTGTTACACATATAAACCCACCTCCACCCATTCTGGTTCCTTTAGAACATACTCGAACAGGATCTGTTTACAGAAACTGACCGAGTCTCGCATTTTTACAAATGCCACATCCTTCATATCCACTCGATGACAGTATCCGCTCTCTCGTTATAACCGAGAACATGGCCATGCTTTTGGATGGTCTCGAGGACGTTTAGGCTCGCTTTGTACTTTCGCTCTCTTTCGAGAGCTTGAGTCGGCTTGCCTGCGAGTTGAGTGGTCGTCTGATGGATACTCTCCTTTCCTTAGTATTCTGTTGTATGTATTCAGTAATGCCAGTAAGTTCCATTAGTATTTGTATAATGTTCCGTGATTCCTGTGTTGTTCTGGATCTTAGAGGCCTTAAGGTCAGGATGGTTGACAGCCTAGATACTGATAAACCCCCTTTCAACTTGGACAACTGACTCTCTTTTGTACAGACATTCTACCCCTTCATGTACGAGTTCCCAGAACATTACGGCCTTTCAAACCCTTCGTGTTAGACACAGACGATAACTTTCTTAGTTCCGATTGGTTTTCTATTATTTCCTAAAGATAACAAAACCCTATAAAAACGGACGAGTAGAGTAACTTGTACTCTAGTTCAGTATTGTTCTTATATCCCGCTTGTCTACTCTCCCTGCACCCCTAAGTTGTGTATTCAGGTTTCACGGACCCAGTTGGAACGTGGAGGTAATAGGTGGTGAGATACAGTGCAACAGGATCTCTACTTCAATACTTCTCCGTGGGGGAGCAACTCACATTAAACAACAACTCGGCATCGTTATCCAGGATTCGGCATCTGGAAGACCCAGACCTAAAAGCTGGAAGGAGGCCGCTAGTGTGTCGTGCTACGTGGATATGGTATAAAACCCTGAATTGACAGGTCATGTCACTAGTCATGGAAGACTAGCGTTTTAGACTTATCTTATCTCTTCAAGTTATTTCAATAAGTCCGGACAGGCGTAGTCAGACCGGCACAGCACACTTATACCCCTCAAAGTCCTGATATATTAGGCATTTATACCCGGCCGTATACCTAGCCCTAGCCAGGCGATCTCGGGCATATCCCCATAACAGTTAAACCTGTCGACCTGATACAATCTTTTGTAGCTTGCCTAACGTTAAGCTGAACAGTTATTCTTCTATCCACGATTGCACGAGGGGCGGAAGTATTTCAGAACAGTAGGATGGAGTCCCGACTTTGAAACTCACATACCGTGATGGTGAGTGATCTTGAATACGTTCTTTCAACTGTGATTTACCAAATAAATTATCAAGGTATGTCAGATCTCTCGCTAATGGGTCTCATTGTTATAATCATAATTCCGGTACGTCTTGTCCATTTAGCGTGATCACATCTGGAGAGAATGGCTACTCATCCATGATTTCTCCATCAGATCAAGTGCTGGTGTCCCTCTTGTGATGTACGTGGTGGTTGTTTTACACCTACGCCGCATCTATTGACCCCGTAACCTATATCAACACCGAGGTCCAAGCCGTGGGCTGGAAAGGAGAGTCCAAAACCATTGAATAGACTGAGATAGACCGACGGATATGCCGGGGAGCTTGGTTCGAGCAGGAAAGAACTCTGGAAGTAATCCAATGATCCTCGTTTCCTTCGAAGGGCGCTGAAAGCATTGAATCTTGAGAGACTTTGATGGTCCGGTGACGACTACTGACGGAGAGCGTTAAGCACAAAGCGTTCACGATCAAATCAGGCATCTGTCTCCGGTCCCCGAAATTGAGCTCGTCGGCTTCGACATAAGGGTGTCAAGTGGGACCAATCATATTCGTTGCTCGAAACTTTTTGCTTACCTAACATCTTGTGCACGGACCACCCTTGTTACACATATAAACCCACCTCCACCCATTCTGGTTCCTTTAGAACATACTCGAACAGGATCTGTTTACAGAAACTGACCGAGTCTCGCATTTTTACAAATGCCACATCCTTCATATCCACTCGATGACAGTATCCGCTCTCTCGTTATAACCGAGAACATGGCCATGCTTTTGGATGGTCTCGAGGACGTTTAGGCTCGCTTTGTACTTTCGCTCTCTTTCGAGAGCTTGAGTCGGCTTGCCTGCGAGTTGAGTGGTCGTCTGATGGATACTCTCCTTTCCTTAGTATTCTGTTGTATGTATTCAGTAATGCCAGTAAGTTCCATTAGTATTTGTATAATGTTCCGTGATTCCTGTGTTGTTCTGGATCTTAGAGGCCTTGAGGTCAGGATGGTTGACAGCCGGTGCAGTGGTTTCTGATGGCTTAGAAATTTGTTGCTGAGTGGAAGTGGCGGAGTGGTTCCCTCCTCACTCAGACTCCTTCCTGTCACTCCTGTGTGAGCAGACCTGTGGTAAAACACAGCTAAACATCTGAAACTTTGCTCGCGCAGGAAGCAACTGGCATAACATATGTGCCCGCCAAAACTATCTACATTTGCCTTTGTTTGTCACCCCTCCTGGCAAGCACGCGAGTGATGGGAAGGAGTCTGCTCCTCACTGAGTGAGTGCCTCTCCAGCCCCTTATTGTTAATAGGTGGTGAGATACAGTGCAACAGGATCTCTACTTCAATACTTCTCTGTGGGGGAGCAACTCACGTTAAACAACAACTCGGTGTCGTTATCTGGGATTCAGCATCCGGAGGACCCAGACCTGAAAGCTGGAAGGAGGCTGCTAGTGTGTCATGCTACGCGGATACGGTATAAAACCCTGAATTGACAGGTCATGTCACTAGTCACGGAAGACTAGCGTTACTCAACCCTGCTGGAGAGAAAATTGTAAGTATCCATTGATCCGTCGACGGCAGTAGATTGATTGCATCTCCGACATCACTATTACGTGGCTCACTTGGAATTCATTGCCCAATGATATCAAGAAATTCCGAAAAGACCAACCCATTGCATAGCAATTGTTGACAGAGCTTTCCATCTAATCCAAGGTTTTGTTTCACCCCATATAGCGAGTGATCCTTGTCCTACATGAAATGCTGCTAAGGTTTTGATATTCCTCAAATTAAAGGCACGCTGATTATGCTCTTGGCCAAGGTCAGAGATCACGCCAGATCGACGATGTCCCAACGTGAGAAAAATCCGCCAGAACAAGCTGTTTTAGACTTATCTTATCTCTTCAAGTTATTTCAATAAGTCCGGACAGGCGTAGTCAGACCGGCACAGCACACTTATACCCCTCAAAGTCCTGATATATTAGGCATTTATACCCGGCCGTATACCTAGCCCTAGCCAGGCGATCTCGGGCATATCCCCATAACAGTTAAACCTGTCGACCTGATACAATCTTTTGTAGCTTGCCTAACGTTAAGCTGAACAGTTATTCTTCTATCCACGATTGCACGAGGGGCGGAAGTATTTCAGAACAGTAGGATGGAGTCCCGACTTTGAAACTCACATACCGTGATGGTGAGTGATCTTGAATACGTTCTTTCAACTGTGATTTACCAAATAAATTATCAAGGTATGTCAGATCTCTCGCTAATGGGTCTCATTGTTATAATCATAATTCCGGTACGTCTTGTCCATTTAGCGTGATCACATCTGGAGAGAATGGCTACTCATCCATGATTTCTCCATCAGATCAAGTGCTGGTGTCCCTCTTGTGATGTACGTGGTGGTTGTTTTACACCTACGCCGCATCTATTGACCCCGTAACCTATATCAACACCGAGGTCCAAGCCGTGGGCTGGAAAGGAGAGTCCAAAACCATTGAATAGACTGAGATAGACCGACGGATATGCCGGGGAGCTTGGTTCGAGCAGGAAAGAACTCTGGAAGTAATCCAATGATCCTCGTTTCCTTCGAAGGGCGCTGAAAGCATTGAATCTTGAGAGACTTTGATGGTCCGGTGACGACTACTGACGGAGAGCGTTAAGCACAAAGCGTTCACGATCAAATCAGGCATCTGTCTCCGGTCCCCGAAATTGAGCTCGTCGGCTTCGACATAAGGGTGTCAAGTGGGACCAATCATATTCGTTGCTCGAAACTTTTTGCTTACCTAACATCTTGTGCACGGACCACCCTTGTTACACATATAAACCCACCTCCACCCATTCTGGTTCCTTTAGAACATACTCGAACAGGATCTGTTTACAGAAACTGACCGAGTCTCGCATTTTTACAAATGCCACATCCTTCATATCCACTCGATGACAGTATCCGCTCTCTCGTTATAACCGAGAACATGGCCATGCTTTTGGATGGTCTCGAGGACGTTTAGGCTCGCTTTGTACTTTCGCTCTCTTTCGAGAGCTTGAGTCGGCTTGCCTGCGAGTTGAGTGGTCGTCTGATGGATACTCTCCTTTCCTTAGTATTCTGTTGTATGTATTCAGTAATGCCAGTAAGTTCCATTAGTATTTGTATAATGTTCCGTGATTCCTGTGTTGTTCTGGATCTTAGAGGCCTTAAGGTCAGGATGGTTGACAGCCGGTGCAGTGGTTTCTGATGGCTTAGAAATTTGTTGCTGAGTGGAAGTGGTGGAATGGTTCCCTCCTCACTCAGACTCCTTCCTGTCACTCCTGTGTGAGCAGACCTGTGGTAAAACACAGCTAAACATCTGAAACTTTGCTCGCGCAGGAAGCAACTGGCATAACATATGTGCCCGCCAAAACTATCTACATTTGCCTTTGTTTGTCACCCCTCCTGGCAAGCACGCGAGTGATGGGAAGGAGTCTGCTCCTCACTGAGTGAGTGCCTCTCCAGCCCCTTATTGACTCAACCCTGCTGGAGAGAAAATTGTAAGTATCCATTGATCCGTCGACGGCAGTAGATTGATTGCATCTCCGACATCACTATTACGTGGCTCACTTGGAATCCATTGCCCAATGATATCAAGAAATTCCGAAAAGACCAACCCATTGCATAGCAATTGTTGACAGAGCTTTCCATCTAATCCAAGGTTTTGTTTCACCCCATATAGCGAATGATCCTTGTCCTACATGAAATGCTGCTAAGGTTTTGATATTCCTCAAATTAAAGGCACGCTGATTATGCTCTTGGCCAAGGTCAGAGATCACGCCAGATCGACGATGTCCCAACGTGAGAAAAATCCGCCAGAACAAGCGACTGCTGACATATCAATGCGTCATGCACATTCTGCTTTAAGTGACTTTCACAGGGGCTCAACCCATCCTACATTCTGTATCATTGTTTCCTTTCACTTCACCATTATCGCCATGCCACGATCCGCAGAGACGGCCAGTTTCAGGGTAAAAGCTATACTCTACCTTCCTCACGGGCTGTTGATTCCAGTTTCGATTAGTTCAATCATACTATGATTCGTGTCAAGGACCCCAAGTCATCCTTGAAGTTCTATCAAGAGGTGCGTGCAAGGCAATTGACAAAAAATATGGGCTTCGATTCCAACATGCAGACGTCAGGTTCTTGGGATGGATTTGTACGAGAGTAGGATCCAAGATCTGCCCGCTAGCTTTGATTGCAGTCTGACCGACCCGTCAAGTGCTGGTGTCCCTCTTGTGATGTACGTGGTGGTTGTTTTACACCTACGCCGCATCTATTGACCCCGTAACCTATATCAACACCGAGGTCCAAGCCGTGGGCTGGAAAGGAGAGTCCAAAACCATTGAATAGACTGAGATAGACCGACGGATATGCCGGGGAGCTTGGTTCGAGCAGGAAAGAACTCTGGAAGTAATCCAATGATCCTCGTTTCCTTCGAAGGGCGCTGAAAGCATTGAATCTTGAGAGACTTTGATGGTCCGGTGACGACTACTGACGGAGAGCGTTAAGCACAAAGCGTTCACGATCAAATCAGGCATCTGTCTCCGGTCCCCGAAATTGAGCTCGTCGGCTTCGACATAAGGGTGTCAAGTGGGACCAATCATATTCGTTGCTCGAAACTTTTTGCTTACCTAACATCTTGTGCACGGACCACCCTTGTTACACATATAAACCCACCTCCACCCATTCTGGTTCCTTTAGAACATACTCGAACAGGATCTGTTTACAGAAACTGACCGAGTCTCGCATTTTTACAAATGCCACATCCTTCATATCCACTCGATGACAGTATCCGCTCTCTCGTTATAACCGAGAACATGGCCATGCTTTTGGATGGTCTCGAGGACGTTTAGGCTCGCTTTGTACTTTCGCTCTCTTTCGAGAGCTTGAGTCGGCTTGCCTGCGAGTTGAGTGGTCGTCTGATGGATACTCTCCTTTCCTTAGTATTCTGTTGTATGTATTCAGTAATGCCAGTAAGTTCCATTAGTATTTGTATAATGTTCCGTGATTCCTGTGTTGTTCTGGATCTTAGAGGCCTTAAGGTCAGGATGGTTGACAGCCGGTGCAGTGGTTTCTGATGGCTTAGAAATTTGTTGCTGAGTGGAAGTGGCGGAGTGGTTCCCTCCTCACTCAGACTCCTTCCTGTCACTCCTGTGTGAGCAGACCTGTGGTAAAACACAGCTAAACATCTGAAACTTTGCTCGCGCAGGAAGCAACTGGCATAACATATGTGCCCGCCAAAACTATCTACATTTGGTTTTGTTTGTCACCCCTCCTGGCAAGCACGCGAGCGATGGGAAGGAGTCTGCTCTTCACTGAGTGAATGCCTCTCCAGCCCCTTATTAACTCAACCCTGCTGGAGAGAAAATTGTAAGTATCCATTGATCCGTCGACGGCAGTAGATTGATTGCATCTCCGACATCACTATTACGTGGCTCACTTGGAATCCATTGCCCAATGATATCAAGAAATTCCGAAAAGACCAACCCATTGCATAGCAATTGTTGACAGAGCTTTCCATCTAATCCAAGGTTTTGTTTCACCCCATATAGCGAATGATCCTTGTCCTACATGAAAT
The DNA here is from genome assembly GCA_001563735.1 of Leucoagaricus sp. SymC.cos. NCBI lineage: Eukaryota > Fungi > Basidiomycota > Agaricomycetes > Agaricales > Agaricaceae > Leucoagaricus > Leucoagaricus sp. SymC.cos. The sequence continues at coordinate 17,211 of KQ963282.1, read as the reverse complement.
GCTGCTAAGGTTTTGATATTCCTCAAATTAAAGGCACGCTGATTATGCTCTTGGCCAAGGTCAGAGATCACGCCAGATCGACGATGTCCCAACGTGAGAAAAATCCGCCAGAACAAGCGACTGCTGACATATCAATGCGTCATGCACATTCTGCTTTAAGTGACTTTCACAGGGGCTCAACCCATCCTACATTCTGTATCATTGTTTCCTTTCACTTCACCATTATCGCCATGCCACGATCCGCAGAGACGGCCAGTTTCAGGGTAAAAGCTATACTCTACCTTCCTCACGGGCTGTTGATTCCAGTTTCGATTAGTTCAATCATACTATGATTCGTGTCAAGGACCCCAAGTCATCCTTGAAGTTCTATCAAGAGGTGCGTGCAAGGCAATTGACAAAAAATATGGGCTTCGATTCCAACATGCAGACGTCAGGTTCTTGGGATGGATTTGTACGAGAGTAGGATCCAAGATCTGCCCGCTAGCTTTGATTGCAGTCTGACCGACCCGATATAGAGCACGAATTCAGCGATTTCACGCTGTATTTCCTGGCTTATAACCACGAAGGGAAGGAGCTCACCGATGAAGTGAAGAGGGCCACTCGATTTGGACGCGAAGGTATGTTGCGCCCACAATGCGATATTCCCGCTGCATATGCAGTTACTTCCCACCAGGCATTTTGGAGTTGACACACAACCACGGCACGGAATCCGACCCCAATTTCCAGGGGTATGCCAGTGGAAACGCCGATCCGGGGCGCGGATTCGGCCACATTGCTATTACTGTCGACAACATTGAGGCAGCCTGTGATCGCTTCGACAAACTTGGGGTCCAATTCAAGAAGAGACTCACTGATGGCAAGATGAAGCACATCGCTTTCATCTTGGACCCCGATGGGTGAGTTTGATGAATCTTGTCGTCGATGTCTTGGCATTGCTGAGTTTCACATTCAAGCTACTGGGTTGAGATCCTCCCTAACACCTTCGACTTGTGAAACGATAGTCATATGTGCCTCAATGACATATTGATTTCTGGTTCTATTGAACACCTTCTCACGTAGGACTGTTGATCATTTTGAGAGAACTTGTTCAAGTCGTCATTCTAAATGACCCTGTGGCACGAGCTTGAACATGTGATCCGATGACACCAACTGCTTCGGTGCTAAATTTACTTGGTTTTCCCATCTCTCTTCTAGCGTGTATGTCGTTCGTACATGATTCAACGAGCTCCTTGGTACAAGTGCATTGAGAGTGAGCAGCATCACACAAAGGCTCCCCAGAACTCCCCAAGAAATCCTCCCTAGCTGACGACAGGTTTTCAGCTAACAAAGACTCGGCGTAAAGGATCCACTCGCAATGACGTGCCCCATGATATCTCTTCTCGTCTTCTTTCTCTGGTCTTCCATATTACCGTATAGTAGGCGTACGTATTTTGTTGAATTTTCTTGGCTGCTCCTCATAAGCACCATGTGGGTAGGGTTCTTTAGCTCCTATAAATATGGCGCAGCTTTTTGGTTGCGCTAAGGCAGGACACCACCCAATATGCTTGGGTTGCGCTTAACTTTGCTGATTCTCTTGACCTCATTTGTAGGTCCTGCTTTTGCCGATGTTGTGAACCTTGCAAATTTGAAATGGACCCTCACCAACTCGAACCGGACGATCAATGTGCCTTCTACAGGGCCCCCTAATCAGGCGCACATTGACTTGTTGAACGCGGGGTTGATTACAGAACCATTGCTCGGAATCAACGGCACGATTCATGGTTACTCTATTGGCATATACCATCACTGACGAACTGGCTCTAGATTTCACTCAACGCTGGATAGTGGATGAAAACTGGACATACACGGCCGACATCTCCCCATTCCTCGAAAGCAATACTTTTAAGCAATCCAAGAAAACCCTTCTCGTCTTTTACGGGATTGATACGATTGCCAATATTGTACGTGTTCCTCGGATCCTTGAGCTCAACGAAACTCTGACACGCTATAGACGCTAGCAGGCAAACCGGTTGCATGGGTCAACAATCAATTCCGCCAATACGTTTATGACGTATCCGACATCCTCGCCTCTCCTCAGAACCATGAACTCGTTGTCGCCTTTGAATCTGCATGGACATATGGCCTCAACGTGACCTCGAGACCTGATGCCGAGTTCTTCCCCAATGGAAATGGAATAAGGACCAGTGACAGTGTAGGAATCCTCTTCAAGCTTTCTACGGGAATTCTGTCTGACTTGTTGCAGTACGAGTACCCAGGTGTCCGTCAGTGGGTCCGCAAGATTGCGTCAGACTTTGGATGGGATTGGGTTCGTAGCCAATCCCTTCACACGATGTTTGGTTCTCATTTTCTTCCAGGGCCCGGCCTTCGTTCCTACCGGCATCTACAAGCCCGCTTACTTTGTTACTCTGTCGGCTCCTAGCGGGAAACAGCAGACCATCGGCACACCCCCGATTTCTCCAGGCGTAAATGAACGCATTGCTTCAAGCCCCGTGTTCATCGAGGAGAGCTCCATCGACATCTACAAGCTCGGAGAATCCTTTTCGGTTGCGCCCAAAGAAGACGCTGATTGGGTAGTCAACGTCACGCTCGGCGTCCAATCTTCCTCCGATTTCCAGTCGTCCTCTCTGACTCTCGCCTTCCCCGAGCTTAAGGCCCGGAAGACTTTCAACGTCTTGCCTGTTCAAGCATTGCCTAATGCTAGTAGCGATGGTACCAACTGGCTCAACGCCGTCTGGCAAATCCCCGATTTTGTGCCTAAACGCTGGTACCCTCACAACCTCGGCACTCCTCAGCTTTACAACTTATCCGTCACCCTCGATTTGAAGTCAAGGGGCAATACCGTCGACAGTGTCACGTTCAACACGCGCACGGGTTTCCGTACCATTCAACTCATACAGTCTCCGTATACCGCAGAACAAGTTCAGAACGGTATCACACCGGGTGATAACTGGCATTTCAATATTAACGGAAAGCCGTTCTATGCCTTGGGTACCAATATCATCCCGTTTGATCCGTTCTACGCGAGGACTACGACTGACCAAGTGCGTTGGGTGTTGGAGAGCGCTGCCAAGAGTGGGCAGAACATGGTGAGTGCTCTTGCGCCGAACTTCGGCTCATGCTTACCTATACCCGTAGCTGCGTATTTGGGGAGGAGGAACGTATCAACCTTCACATCCCAGTGTCGCTGGTGGTGTTTACGACTTTTATTCCATCTGCGACGAACTTGGTATCCTCGCCTGGTCCGAACTCATCTTCTCCGATACGATGTACCCCATTAATGATTTCCTCTTGGAATCTATTGAGCCTGAAGTCCGTCAAAACGTGAGGAGGGTGAATAGACACCCTAGTAATGCGCAGTGGGCTGGTGGTAACGAGATTGAAGGCATTGTTACCAATGCTGTACCCCTCTTGAAGAACGGAACCCATTATTTGAACGAGGTAAATGGTCACTGTGTTTGGATTCGTCTGTGATCTGATTTTCGCTTTTAGTACGTCGCGTTGTTCCAGGATTTCCTTCAGCCCATCGTATCTTCCGAGGCACGCGCCGTGAGTAGCTCCTCTTACCAGTGTTCCAATGGATAATCAAATGATATTAGGTTCCATATACGGATTGCTCGACAACTAAAGGTGTTTTGAGCTTGGACCCATACGAGTTGCGATTGAGCAATGCCACACCCGGCGAAATCTACGGCAATGGAGGTATGTACTCCACGTTCCATTACACACCATCAGCATTTCCTCACTCATGTTTTCCAGAGCGCTACAATTACGACGGCTCCGTCGCATTCGACTACAGTACCTACCCCGTCAGCCGGTATGCCCACCTCTCACTCTCAAAACCAACACTCTAAACCAACCTCCGCACCTCCCTTCCTCACAGTTTCATGAACGAATTCGGGTTTCACTCCATGCCCTCCTTCTACAGCTGGGAAGAAGTCCTTCTCTCCCCCTCCGACTTCTCCTTCAACTCCACCGTCGTCACATCCCGCGACCACCACCCTCCCGCCGGAAGTCTGGCCTTCCCCAACCCAAACGCACCTCAAGGTCAAGCTCAAATGACATCCTTCGTTGAACTATGGCTTCCAACTCCCATCGACTCTTCAACAAACCCAAACAAAACGTTCACTCAATGGTGTTATAGTACTCAAGTGTTTCATAACCTCGCTATGGTCGCTCAAGTCGCTTGGTATAGACATGGAGCGGGTAAAGGAGAGAATAACCTCGGAGCGTTGGTTTGGCAGTTGAATGATATTTGGCAAGGTATTAGTTGGTCCAGTATTGAATATTCTGGACGATGGAAAGTCTTGCAATACGGTTTAACCGGAATCTTTTCACCCGTTGTGATTTACCCATTTTGGACGGCTAGAAACGAGACATTGGAAGTGTTGGTAGTTTCAGATCGATGGGAGAGTGTGAAGGGCCAGGCGCAGTTGACTTGGTATGATTGGAATGGGACGATGTTGAGTACTGAGAAACATGAATTCACGGTACCGAGTTTAAATAATTCGGTTATTGTGCAAAAGACGGGGTTGGAGGAGAGTATTTTGCCGAAAGGGAGGAATGTGATGGATGTTTGGATGTTGTTGAATTTGACTGCGGAGGTGGACGGTAAGACTGTTACGAATGAGCAATGGGTACGTCTGATCTCGCCATATTTTTTCTTAACTACTCAAATGAGTTATTCATTGGTGCATTGACAGTTTACACCGACATCACTAGCAAACGCAAACCTGCAAGACCCCAAAATCTCACTAACGCACACTTCCAATCTCACATTCAAACTCTCAGCAAAAGGCGGCGTAGGCGCATGGACATGGATAGATCATCCAGCAGGAACAATCGGGATATTCGTCGATGCAAAGACGGGCGTACCGACGAATGGGTTTTATCTCATTCCAGGCCAAGATCGCACTTGTACGTCTATCCGTTGTGATATTTTTTTTTGTTTATGCGGTTGGCTGATGTTTTGGATTGGGTATTGCAGTACGATTCGAGTTGAACTCTGCGCTGTCGCGTGTTAAAAATCCTGATCCGAAAGATTTCGTCGTTCGTTCGCTATGGGATAACACTCATATTGAGTGATATCACGCTCACTTTCGATACTCCTTCCCATCGGCGGAACCCTGGACTTGAATGAGTAAAACGAGCCTTTGTTCTACGTTCAGTTGTACCGTCTAAGTAGAAGCAACAATAATACATCGGACACACTTACCCAAAAACTCAGATGACTTGTAAAATCAATAAATTAATGTCGTGTCAGAGAGAGGTCGCCACACATGCACCGAAAACGCAACTAACCATGAAAAGAAAACAGAAAAAGATTTTTAGAAAAAACAGACAAGAAAAAATAAACTCACGTCGATGCTGGCAAAAGTACGTCATCATCATTATCATGCTAGCGATAGTCCAGCAACAAACAACTCGAATCTACACAAAGTATAACTAACTAACTAACTAACTTACAAATTACCAACCAAAACAAATCCTAGATCACAAAACGAAGTCCAGAAAGAGAAAAAAAACACACAAAGCCCATCCTCATGAAACTCCACCCCTCTTCGGTGTACTCTGCGAAGAATTAACAAGTCTAATCCCACCTTCTCTAAGTGTCAACGGCGGTTCCTCCAAACTCCTCGCTGGCACCCCATCCGACTCCAAGCTACTCCCAGCACCGGGTAAATCCTCATCACTAAACGTCGTACTGCCACCTCTCCATAACGACACACTCTCTTCTCTATCATCATCTCCATCCCCTTTCGGATACCTCCTATGCGCCGTAGTACTCCCCTGTCCTGGTCTCGAATTCGATTTTGATTTGGAGCTAGGTTGTGGATGTGAAGAGGAAGTAAAAACAGATCGTCCACGATCTTTTTCTCTAGCTTTTTCTTTCTGTTTTTCCAACTCTTCTTCATCCCACACCTCTTCACTTCGTCCTGAATCAGTAACCGAAGGGAAACTCAACAACGTTCCCGTTCCCGTCCCCCCAGACATCCGTCCCGTTTCATCAAAAACACCACCATCTCCCCTCCGACTTGCTTCATCACTACGTCGACCGAAAATATCACGAGAATCTTTATGTTTTCCTGAAGTAGGTGGAGGTGGAGATCGGAATCGTGCATACATAGTTGGTGGAGCACTATGCACCGCATTTCCAAAACTTCGTTCGTGGTCTACCGGCGCATTGATGGTATGTCGTGAAGGTGATGATGAAGTTAATGTAGGAAGCGATTCGTCACCCAATACCGCAATGTTCGTAATCGGTGTATAAGATTGCGGTGATTCGATTTCCAATAGTTTACCTTCACGTGGTGTTGAAGGTGTAGGTTGTAACCCTTGTTGTGGTGATTGAGAAAAAGATTGTCGTGATGGTGATTTGGGTGGAGGAAGTGGTGGATAAGCTGTTGGTGCTGGACTACCAATAGCTGCTCGATGTTCGTGTATAGCTTGACTGTTCCCTGTTCCTGGTCGGTTATACGAATGAACGACATCTTGACTGTCGAATTTAATCGTAGGTCGTTTATTGACGAGTTGTTCTCGAGATAGCGAATGTATCGATCCGGCTCGTATTGAGCTCGTATCGTCTCTTGGCACAGGAGCATCGTATAACTGATGTCTCTTGAGTCCAGCGAGAGATTCGTCGTATGCGGTATATGGTAATCCCGAGGTATAAGGTGCAGCAGCACCAGACGGTCGTTGTCCATATTCTCCTCGACTACTCCTCTGACTCATCCTCCTAACACTCTTCGCTCTAATAATACTTCCAATCGTTCCAAATGAACCTCTAAGAGCATCCATTCCAGGATCTTCCAAGCCAGAAAGATGTTTCTCGTCGGCATTTTCGGTTTGAGATCGTGCGGCTTGGAGGAGAATGGTAGAACGACGATCGAGTTTCTTGAGTTGGGTGGGATCGATCTTGGACATTTGGAGGATGGTGATTCCGACGCAGATGACAAGAAATGCGAGGACGAGAGTTATGATTTGGGTTACGGATGCTTGGAGACCTTGGAATAGCACCTGAGGTTGGGGTTTGGGGTTAGTGATGAGATGAGATTGAGAGTTGATGGAGAAGCTTACAACTGTGGTGACCATGGAACAGAAAGTGACTGGGATGTGGTGTTAGCTGGCTATTAATGATTGAAAGGGAGGGAAGTGCTCACAGATGACATAGTAAGTAGGTGTTACTAGGATTCAGTCAGTATCAAGTTCGTCTGATTGTTGGGATCTCTTACCCATAGCTGGGAAACCAAGTCAGCTGAAAGCGCAGAGTAGGTAGAGGCGAATGGACATACCGGTATTAAACAAAGCCAGAGCGACATTAAGATAATAAACTTCCGTAACTTTTGCAAGGGTTCAGTTTGTTATTCTCCGACATAGCCGAGGAAAACGCACTCAAGGTAACAACGATGAACGCTGCCAGGAAATAGATGAACCAGTACTTAAACTGGATACCGCCGAGTCAGAATACAATGTCTTCTTGAGAGAAAGAGCATACCTGGTTATCACCCATCGCTGTTGTGACGATCGCCGCGCCAAGACCGGTGGTTACGCTGACCGAGATCCCACCGATCATACTGCAAATGCTAATATACCATAACATGTTCTTCTTCCCATATCTGTTGCAGGCAAATGAGCTTAGCAGTCGCGGAGATGACTTGTGTTGACTTACCTGGGAGCGAAGTAGAATATTATAACCAAGGAGATGGCGAAGAGAGAGCCTGCGAACGCCAAGAAGCCAGGTGCCAAGAAGAGTTTTTGAAATTCTCGTATTTCGCCGACAGATTCTTCCTTCGGACCTATGTACACAGGAATTGTGAAGATGACGCCGCATTGCTGGATTGAAGAGAACACACCATTAAGTGCAATTATAGTTGATCCAAGCTAATGATGGGGCGCAGAGTAGGCATGAGGCTGTTACACAGGAAGCAAAAATGTGGTGTACGCACGATACAAAGTCCGCAGCCCAGCCAACCGAAGAATGTAAGCTTCTCATTGAGGAAGAATGAGGAGAGGATAGCGCAGATGACGACGGAAAGCGCTCCCAAGGGTGTCTGGAGGACGAGATATGAGCTATGACGTACACACTCATTTATGTGGAGTGGACTTACTACAACGATGGCTTCCACAAATGCATAAGCTGGGGTAGGCGGTCAGATAAAGTGGTAGTGTGCCTCTCTGGGACGGTGGAGACGGACCTGCAAAGTTACATAGTTCACCGAGAATCATCACTGTGATCGTTATCAGTCTTCGGTTGAGAGTCACCGTTGGAATCGAATAACGCACTAATCATTCCAGTCCACCAGAGTACCTGGAGAGGAGATCAGGGCTACATTGGCTGAAAAAAGTGGCCGAAGGACTGACTGATTTGAGATACGCAACACCCTCGCCCAGCTCCCCGCCGGCCTGCGAGCGGAGGAGACCTTTCTTCTTGAATACAAAGCTGGAGCCTATCAAAAGCCCGCTGACTATGGCGAGGATAATGCCGACGACCTGAAATGCGACATGCCAAAAAAGTGAGTGACTGGCGAAGAGGCAAGCAGAGAAAGGACAGACTTTGAGGTTTGCGGGTGCTTGGAGAGTCTTTGCAGCCGCTGAAGACGAGGCAGCGGCGGCCGCAGAGACAGTTGCAGACGGCGCTGCTGAAGACGACATGGGTGGTGCTGGTCCAGAGCAAGTCTTCTCTTTCCACTTCCACAACCACTCCTACATGCCGAGCCTTTCTATATATGGAAGCATTCCGGCATCCGGAGATACGGGCGGTCAATGAACGTTTGCTCACACGCACTCCCATCACATCCTCTGATTGTCTCCAAGCTATGTCATCGTACTGTTGAACTGTTCTCCATCGCGTTGCAATGCTGCAGAACAACGTGCAGACTAGGCAGACCGAGCCTGGGGCTGAACTCTGGAAAACCATAGACAATGGGCTTATTATGCCGCTGGAGGACATGGACCGAGAATATTATTAGGCCAAGGCGATGCAGAAGTGGAAAGACTTTAGAGCCTTTGGCCTGCGGGCGACAGCCGTCACTGAGCCGTCTCGCTCCTCGGCAAAGTCCGCACGTGGTCCGAAATATTTCTAAATCAGCTACATACGTTTAATTTAGCACAGGTACGCCTTTCTTTCGTCCACCTACCCTCTGCCACTCTCCCCCAAGGCATGCGATCCTCGCAGGTACTGCTCTCGAAGACTTGTCTTTTTATCATAGTTAACTCGGCTCAACCGTGATCTATGATCTCCTTACGCGACATCGCTTATGTTGTTCGGATAGGCGAGGGGATAGGAGTCTCCAGCCTCTAGCCGCGTTGCAACCTTGATCCTCTTCCTCCACCAGCCTCGCCAGGATCCCAGCCAGTATATCTTCCTGGCATTTCTGCTCCATCTACTGCTTCAAAGCATGACTGGCGGTTCAGGTCACTTTCCCAGAAGCTCATGATGGCTTCCAGCGATGGATCACGATCACTCCTTCACAGTCCTTATTGTCCCGGACCATAGAACAAAACCTGTGATCCTGCATGAAACGTTGCTCTATGGATTCTTGGGCGAAGGCGAGCTTATAACTGAACCATACTTATGTGTCTCCTCCATCGAACCACCCTGCTAGGGTTCTCGGGTCCTCAAATCTCCTTCGCCATCACAACTGCGTCATTCGAGTACGTTCTCGTATCCCTAAATCTCTTCTCCATTCTCTGGCCACTTTCTCACTTATCCCGCTCCCCTACTGTCTCTTTGACGCCGACATCCTGCAGCCCATCGCTCAGGCCGTCAATCATACAAGCGCCCGGAATCAAAACGTGACTTGTCCACGGGTCACGCGATCTCAACGCGTTGCGGGGTCTGGAAGATTGAAACTCCGTGCGAAACGCGTTTACTGTGAATCAACGCATGCACGTGACTTCACCGGCCTTATCACTGCAACCTCCATGTCCTCACCTCTCCGTTCTCTTGCTGACCTCCCCCACTTCACAAGAGCACACAACGACATGGCCGATTTTACTCTACCACCGTTATCATCCTGGTCACCCCAATATCGTCCTCGAGAACCTTTCTCTTCTCCACCTCAATCCTCTTCCCCTCCAAGGACACCTTATAACTCCAAACACACTTACGATCATGCTCACATCCGGTCTAGTCCCCAACTTGGCCCTGGAATGAACTTTACTCCGAGAAGTGAGAGTTTTGAGGACTCCCACGGAGTCTGGCAACGACTTGCTGTCCCTCCCATGCACCTCAAATCCCAGGCGCACCCGTCCACCTCACTCATGGCACGATCGACATTCATACACAAGCCACGTTACAACGCAGCCTCCGACCTTGACGCGTCAGAATATTCTTCTAATATGGACACCGATCTTGACGATGTCCGGTCGGATCTCTCCGTCCGCAGAGCATCTCTTCACCCTGTATCACCACCTCTTTCACCCACTCCTGACGATGGGGACGACAATACCGGATTTTCGTTCAGTGAATTAGGGATTCACACGATGTGCTACAGAACATCTTCCGAGCGAGGGAGGTGGAAAACAGATCCCATGCCTTATCAGCTCCAGAAACAGAAGACACAACAGTCGGCTCGTAAATCCGCCCCTGCAAGCGAGGCCACTAGCGAAATTCAAATAACCTCTCGACCCATCTCCGAACCCGCACCTTCCGTTCCCATCCCTTCCATTACTTCCACCGTCTTTTCAGCCACCGAACGGTGCGAATCAGATGTACCCGTGCCCGAGGTAATATCATCCGCACCAACCCCATTGGATGGTGATGATGATGAAATCCACATTACACTCCCTCTCCCTTCTACATCACCCCTCCCATCCTCTCCGAATCTAGAGTCAATGGAACCTCTTCCCCCATTGACGAGTGACAGGGATAGCAGTATGGATGCGGAAGATTTAATGACTCCATCTTCACCTTTACCGCCATCATCACCACCACCTCCATTCTCACCGGCGCTTTCGTTGGCAGGAGGACAAGAGGTACAGTTACTCCACAGGGATCGGGATGCGCCATCATCGCCATCAAATTCCTCATCACCGGGTTATTCTCGTCATTTCTCTTCGAATTCGAATTCTCCCTCTCCACTTCGTCGGTTGAGTTTAGCTATTGTTGCACCTTCGTCACCGCTTTCGCCTATTTCGTCCGATATTGAGGATGGAGAATTGGAGATTGATGATGTTGACCGTGTTGGCGAGGATGAGAATACAGTTCTCACAAGTTCAAGTCAAACTCACATTCGGGGTGGTGTTGTGACACACGATACATCGGTAAATAAAAACCAGCGTTTATTTCTGTTCAAACGGCTAACTCGTGGTCCTGTCCCCCCTTCCCTTCCGTGACTGTCAGGATTTGGATTTAAATACTCCCACACCTCGTGATCATTTAACGATAACTGCGACGACATGTGCCACCACTTCCTCCACCTTTCAATCAACAGACAAACCCGATCAACAAATACCCCAAGAGGATAATGACGTTCAGATGACCCCCGGTATATGCTGTCCGTCGTTGAAACCCAGTGGAGGAGAATCACCTGCTACCGTCTCCACACTTCAACAGGTCGACTCCCCACCCCCAGCCTCAGCCACAATCTCAAATTCAAAGTCTGATTTGGAACCGATGCCTCGACTACCCTCGCCCCCGCCCGTGGTCGTATCCGTAGCGCCTCACAAGCGTCCTATCTCGCCACACTCAGACTCGAACGCTAAATCGACTACCAGTCTGACAGTCGGTGGTGACGCTAGTGATGATGAAACCGATGTTGAGGGTCCCGCTCGGAAACGACTAAAGGTTTCAGTTTTGGGTTCAGGTTTTGAAAATGATGTTTCTGGCAATTTATCGTTGAGCGCACCCTTATCTGAGTTGGATAACCTTAACTCGAGTTATCCGTCTAACAGCACTTTCATCAGCGGTGGCCTCTACGACGAAGCAGGAACAGGAACAGAAAACGAAACCGAAACCTAAACCTCAGCCGAAGCGGAGACGAAAACCGAAATATGTAGTCGAAGAATCAGAATTGGAGTCTGATTCTGATTCAGCTTCTTCATCATCATCGATATCGACATCATCCTCCACCCACCCCTCCTCTCGGCGAAAACCTAAACCCAAATCCAAATCATCCAAAAAACATCAACCACCCTCTCCTCCCAAACTCACATTTCCCAACGACGGTATCCCACGAGATCAAAACGGTATTCCTTTAGCCGACAGCGAAATTTGTGGAATGATCATTGAAGGAATGGCCACTTCTCGAGCGTCTTCATTACCGATCTCTCAAATATATAAGATTGTGATGCAGAGTAGACCGGCGATGAGGAATGAGAAGAGTGAGAAGGAGTGGTATAATGAGTTTGGGAGGATTTTGAGTGCTGGGACGGGTGTTGTAAGTGGGGGATTTGGGAGTGGAGTGTTTGGCAAGGTTGATAGTAGTTATAAGGTGCGTTCGGGTTTCTGCTTCACTTTTTTCTTTTCTCTCCCGACAATCTGAATAAATGCTAATTGATTCTGCTTTTATCTTGAATTAGGATAATAATGATCCAGTGGTCGAAGCGAGATGGTTTTACGTCCCCGAGATGGACTGTGATCACGAACGTGCCGCGCTGATTAGGAGTATGATGCCGAGACCTGGGAAGAGAAGTGTGACGAAGAAGTACAAGCAGTATTATTATCAACCGTTGGATAAGATTTCGAGATGGGATCCGGAAGATGATCTATGACGACTTCTCACGAAGGTCTTGGGACTACATTACATATGCGATTACCAGAGACTCGGGTACGCCTTTTTCATGGTTTTCTGTATGATTTCTTTTTTTGGCGATACACTTATGGTTTTTTTTTCGTCCCTCATGTTCGCGTGTATGTTTTTTTTCATTTTACCTCTTTCCTTCTCGTTTTCAGTCTCGTGTTTGTTTGTTTGTTTCTTGGCATGATGCTTATCATTATTAATTTCTCCTCCACTCGAACGATAATGCAAGATTTTGTCCGTATATACCAGATACCATACCATTTTCTCTCTCCTGATCTGTCTGCTTCGATTAAGCCGAATCTCATCAAACATTTTCCGGTAGCTTCGACATGGGCATATCTCAGTGATCAATCAGTTAAGTGCTGAATTCTGCAGCTTTACCACTCCCATCATCCATGGCGTCCATAACGGCGTTCCGAAGATCTTTTCCTTCATCTTCAGCAGAGCACGAGTACGATTGCTCTTATATAGTCAAATGTCAGTGCTCATGCCACAAGACCGGACCGAATACCACGCAAGCTACAGTGGGTCTTACACTTTATCGAGATACGCTGTTGGACCTCATTGTCAGAACTCATTGTCAGAAGGATGATTTCCAGTCCCCTCCCCCTCCTCATGTATATGTTAAAAGGAGCTGGGGGGACTATGAGACGATGGTGTTTCCCAGGAAGACTTTATTCTCGATGAGCTATGATGTACGTACGCGCTCCCATTCACTCTTCGAACATTTCACGATTAACTTGTCTACAATAGGACGCCGTAGCCTTTCTCAAACAGAAATTTCCAGCCAATCGAATAACTGATCTGAAAATAACTGCATCATTCATCAGGGAGCTAGGGAATGCGAGGAGACAAAAAATCGAGTTGACTTCTGTGGCATGGACACCCGAGATTCTTGAGAATGTAGAGGAGCTTGAGGTGGAGTAGATCAGATAAGAAGCTTTTTGAAGACCTAGGGTTGAGTGAATGGGCGAAGTTGTGTGGCCCGGTGTGGAGCTCTTTTGTTGTGTTTGTAGTTGATATGTACTCGTATGGGCGCTTGTTTCCTTGAGTTTTCAATCGGCTCTTTTTTCGGACTTGATGTGGGTGTTTGTTATGCTTTGTATGATATCTCTGTTACGCATCCAGTTGTTTTTGGTTACAGACACCTGGCCTGCATTTGAAACAGCGAGCGGAGGCCATCAATCACCGTGGGCGATGATTGCCAGTTACCGTCCGCAGCAACAAAAATAAACATTATCCAAATAACAGGCAACCCGTTTTTGGCTTCCATGTTCTCGTTCTCGGTTGCGTGGTGCTTTATCATTGTTATACTTTCCCCTTTTTTCATCTCTCTCTCCCCGATCGGACAAAACACGAGTTTGCTATGTATACCACATGTCTACCATTTTTTGTCCTCCCTTCATATGAATCATCAATCTCGATCGACGCTCTGTACCAAGTTGATTGAAGTCTACAGGCTACAGCGTGTAAAAGTTAAAAGAAACTATCTCATTAATAACGTCTCAGTGTCTGGGATTTGAAGCCGTACGGGATCATCCACTTATTGTTTTATGCAGAACTTACTTGAGTGTAACGAAACGACATAGCCACCCTTGCTATCATTGCTCGTATGCGAGGACGAAAGCGCAACCTAGGCAGTTCGTTGTCACATATCTGTAAAGGCTTTTGAGGTCTTCGATTTGAATTAGAAGGGCGCTTATTGAGTCGGCTCTAGCCGAACCGGCAGTGCATCGACTTCGACATAGTTATTCTTCTCTTAATGTCGAATGAAATGTTGGGACCTAATCGGAGAGCCCATTCTGTGCATGAAATGCATCTATTCCCACCATCTACTTTACTCTATTGCTATATAAACAAAGTCCATGGCTCGATGTTCTATAACGACGATCTGTGCGTATTGATCGGAGTAGATTTGATGTTCGAAACAATGAAAAAAAAAGGAGTCCATAAGCACATCATCGATTCCTGAGTGTCGAGAGACAAATGAAACGCGAGTGCCCTTACCAAGGATTCATAGAGCGCTGATACTTGTTGTAGAGTACAGCACACATATATCCCATATTCACTCGCCGAGGAGGGGATTCCCAGCAAAGAACAAGCAAATTCCAGAGGTCGTCACCAGTGAGCTCTACCGGCCTTTGAGGTCTGTTTCCTTGAACTACTGATAATACGACTTGTGCATTTTGCTGAATTTCCGCAAATGGCTCGCGCGCGGTCATGACCTGGACGTACAGCCTGTTAATAATGACAAATTCGATCTTATGAGAGACTGACCTCTAGGCACGTCATTCCGAAACTCCAGACGTCGCATTCCTTGGTGTGCCGAAATTGTGCATTACCTTCCAGCTTCTCTGGAGCTTGCCAACGGACGCTTGGACTGAGTTGACCGGGCGTATACAACACATCATGGACTCCAATATCACAGATGAAAACGTTCTTGTTTTGGCCGATCAAGATATTCGACTGGGGCATATAAGAGCTCATAAGTAGGAACAGCGTGCACATCAACTCACGCATTTCAGATTGGTGTGTACTATTGGTGGATTCGCAGTGTGCATGCGGTTTAACGCAGAAGCGATCTGGGATAACTTCAGGCGGGTAGGTGTTAGCCGGACTAACGAGAGGGTTCAAACAAACGACAACGTACTATTATGTACCTCTCCTCCCTGGTAATAACCGTGTCTCTGAGGTGGTCCCTTAGACTCCGCCCTACATAGGCAGCGACGAAAGAAGGTAACTGATTTTGAACACATAGCCCAAAAAGAGGCTGAACATTTGGGAGTTGCGCTGCGGCTCTGGCCCACTCTCCTGCTGCGCGTTCGAACTTAAGGTCTTTATTCAAACAACATTCAAACGATGGTTGAATCCGTGCTCACCCTCGCTCGGAAGTTATGGTCATGGGAAGAACTACCTCCTGGCCGAAGCTCCTTGACAATTGCATTGACTGGATTCAACCTAACAAGCTTAACAACCCAAAGGGACGTCGTCGATATTGTCGTAGACTGTCCTTGAGAGAGATTGTTGACAAATTCAGGACCAAGGTACAGATCACCCTGCGCAAGTCGTCGTAAGTAAAGGCGTAAGACGGTGCTTGATTTCCTTACCGGCGCCATTGCTGGGAAGGTGGAGCGAAGGAGGGTACGGTAGAATACTCTCTTAATATACTCCACAGAGCAAATCCTTTCGGGGCTTTGGAACGTCAGAGGACATAGGATACTTACATGGGTATGGGCATGTTAAGTAGCATTCATAACCGTGGTTCGCCTCGCTACCAGAGGCCCCCAAATATTGAAAAGGAAACAAGGAGAAAATGGTAAGTGTTCATAAAACAGGACTTGAGCAATCGTATGGGGCAGGCATCCTGAATCAAGGGGCTAGTAATTGAATAGTCGGTGATATGGAATTGAGTCCACATCACCTATCTTTTGGCCAATGAAAGTAGATGAAATGGAGATTAAATTCCACCTACCATGCGCGATTCACTGGGCTATGGTCGCAACATATTACAAGTTGTCCTGAGGCAGCAAATCTGTATCGGAGCAGGAAGTCAGCCGTTTTATATACATACAAAGCTGTAGAAACTCTTTCTGATCCGCAAAAAAACCGAAGTGCTCATGCAACATGCTCATCTTCTTGTTTGTTTAGGGAGCGAAAAGTATCAACTTCATGGGCTTGCGCAAGGTATGGCTGTGGATTTGCTGTTGCCAACTGTCAACGAGAACCGGTGTTGTGGCACATTCGCACCTGCATGAGCCCTATGCTCATGAATCAGGGGTAAAAATCAATCGTATCCTCTTCAAAGTCTGTTTCGTCCTATGTGCTTTGTCTGGGAGGGAGGCTTCGGGCAATTCTAAAAATAGTTTCATTCACCTCGAGAGTCGCTTGGCGCGGACTGGACATATTTGCTGACAGAAAATCAATGTTTCGGGTGCATAAAGTTGTAACTGTGCGTTATTATCGTTCCCGAAAAGCCTGTATCTATTTCGTATCGCGGTCGGAGAGCATCTTGATGAAGAGAAATAGAACACAGATCAAATATTCTCGTACAGTGTGTAGTCCGGCGATTAATGATTGTAACTTGAAAGCTCCTTCGTATACTAAGATTCAACCAAAACCGCACGTAAATCCTGAAACAGGTGCTTGAAGAGGTTTTATTAACGAAGCAATCACCGACTCGTCGTTACGAAGTAGCCGTGTCACAATAGTCCCTCAATGCCCCAATCCTGAGATGGATTCATGTCGCGGTTTGTCACAAGATTAACAGGCTTGAGAAGATAGCTGAGAAAAACAAGCTCTGAAATGGCATAATTTTCCCTGATCAGGGTAGTGAAGGCCTGGTGTAGAAAGAAGCCTCGACGTGAGCTTTGTGTTCGGCATCTTGATCGGACTGGACGAAAATGAAATTAAACAGAGCCCGCCACCTAATTGAGGCATAGAAAGGTGTGGGTACGTAAGTAGAAGGGGTCGG
>KQ963278.1:2709-13334 GCA_001563735.1 Leucoagaricus sp. SymC.cos | reverse complement strand
ATTTCTTCAGAATTTGGAGACAAAAACATTTGTTATATTTTTCCTACTACTATGTTGGTACATCAAACTCAACTACAAACACTATCCTATGGTCCAGCCAACCACACAGGTTATAGATACAAAGCCTGCAGGGGTTGTGGATATAAAATCTATGCAGGTTGTGGGTATGAAATCTGCACAGATTGTGGGTACAAAATCTATATAAGTTATGGGTACAAAACCTGTGCAGATTGTGGGTATGAAACCTGCACAGATTGTGGGTACAGTATCTGCAGGTATGGATATGGGTAGGTGTCCAGACTAAGGAAGTACTTCAAGAAAAGTAGAGAAGAAAGTTGAAGTTTTTAACACCATCAGCTCAACTTGAAGTAATTGAAGTCATATGATGTAGCAATTCAGGCTCTGATTCAAGCTTCAACTGCCAACAAGTACTTATCTATGTAAGTAGCTCAAAATACAATTAAACAAGGAATGTGCCCTTTTACAACATGAAAATGGCATTTCAAGGCTTTGGAACTAAGGGGTTGGCATCTGAGCAAAACACTAAATGAACTCTGTCAGGTGTGGCTGTGAGTTAGAGTATACCAGAGTCAATTTAAGAAATTATGCCCTTACCATGCTGATTGACTGATGTGATAACTGATAATGTTGATAGCTAGTCACTGACCAAATGGAGGTACTAGATAATGGTTGATCTGAAGGGGTTTAACCCAACAGCATCAGAACAGCACATGTGTGGACTAGCCACCAGTGTGGAGATGTATGGTTGCCCACTAGGATATATAAGTTTTATTGCAACTATGATATGTGGATTTGTAGTGTAATAGTAAATTGTTATAACACTCTATTTTTGATTGGTTGTGAGGTTTGTGAGAGGGCATGGGGCTCCCTCATAAAATGCCAGCACAGGGTCATGAAAGCCATGGGATAACCATGACCAACTGGCAAAAGAACAGAGGAGCAATGCTACAACTCCATGGAAGAAAAGAAAAGAAGGTGGAGGAGTGAACTCAACTCAATGCTGAAAGAGGTGCTGACAAAACACTGACACTGGAAGAGGTGGACCAAGGTAATAAACCCAGCCCAAAAAAAGAAGAATGAGTCAAGCACAATAAAGTGTAGTGTCCTTGAAATCAGCAAGCTGTGGACTATGGAAATATGAAAAGACTATGATTTATTGAACAGAGATGATCTACCCATTGAAGAGCCCAAAACTCCACTGAGAACACATACACCATCACAAAAAGGTTAGGTGCCAGATAGTCATTATATAGTCAGATCTGGGACTGTTTGTGATTATTGTAGATACATCTGACAATATAATCCCTCATCTGGTGCTTAGTGTCTTCATGATGACATACCATGTCCCCCTCCCCTCTTGTGGACTACCAGGGGTTCATGGATTTGTATTAGAGGAGTAAACTCAAACTCGACACCAAAAGAGCCAGTAGATGTCACAAGCATCCCAGCAGTGGAGCAGTAAGGACCAGATGTCACAAACCCTAAAGCAGCAGAGAGTGCAGCCTGCAAGTGACTCTAAGAGGGTGGCAAGACTGCGAAGGAGAATGCACTCCAGAGCAAAGGTGGTGGTATGTGGGAAAGGAAGGGTTGAGGAATGTGCCCTTCTACAATATGAAAATGGCATTTCAAGGCTTTGGAACTAAGGGGTTGGCATCTGAGCAAAATACTAAATGAACTCTGTCAGGTGTGGCTGTGAGTTAGAGTATACCAGAGTCAATTTAAGAAATCATGCCCTTACCATGCTGATTGACTGATGTGATAACTGATAATGTTGATAGCATCCCCTCAATGTTGATGGCCCTCAGTGGCATGTCAAGTATGGCATGTCAAGTTACTATTTCTCTAAAACACAGGATATATAAGTTTTATTGCAACTATGATATGTGGATTTGTAGTGTAATAGTAAATTGTTATAACACTCTATTTTTGATTGGTTGTGAGGTTTGGTGTTTGAGTCCTGCTATTGTGATCTTTTTAATTCTGATGTGATTAACATTTGATGCTTTAATTATTTTTACATTATGATAATCATAGAGTTATGTATATGGTCCCTGGTGCATCATACCAGAGATCTCTTTTGAAATGAAGGTGGAGATACACACTCCCAAGGCTGAAGAGAGTGTCCTTGAAATCAGCAAGCTGTGGACTATGGAAATATGAGAAGACTATGATTTATTGAACAGAGATGATCTACCCATTGAAGAGCCCAAAACTCCACTGAGAACACATACACCATCACAAAAAGGTTAGGTGCCAGATAGTCATTATATAGTCAGATCTGGGACTGTTTGTGATTATTGTAGATACATCTGACAATATAATCCCTCATCTGGTGCTTAGTGTCTTCATGATGACATACCATGTCCCCCTCCCCTCTTGTGGACTACCAGGGGTTCATGGATTTGTAAATATCTCATCTGCAGCTTGCTCTCAATTGCTCATTTTTGGCAGATTCAATGTTGTTCTAATTGCACACGATTCTGCAGTAGTTTTGTGTAAGTCCATACAGTAGTTCTTGAGATATGTTTTTGTGGCCTTTGTCATACTTGCCAGAATATGCTGTGTTGGAGTGTAAAAGGTTTGGTAAAGTACCTAACCATTTTTGTCTCGATTGCATCATAGGTAGTGGCGGGATTCTCAGGCTTTCCCTATGCTCACCCTCTAAAGCTCATGCCTCTCAAAGCATTAATTCATCAAAAGTCATGTGCTTATGGCGAGCCAGAAGCATACGAGGGCCAAATTCAAGAGACCATTGACTCCATGAATAGCGGTGGTCATACCAATGCAGTATCAGCTGCTTGTGATTTTTTGGTAAGTAGACATGCAACTGGATTGATCGCCCACCTTCCCACTGGCCACCTTGTCTATTCTCATTTATTCTTGTTCTCTAGAGCAGTAAGTAGTTAAGTTCTCTTCAATAGATCTTGTCGCCAGCATCATTCATGTCAACCTCATGGTCGCCCCATCTCGTAACCTCATCATGATGGCTTGATGCTCACTCATTCAAACATCACTTGGCTGGCGTCGGCTCCCCGTGACAGTTGCGTGACCCACAAAACCCTGGTGGTCCACAAGAGGGGGGGTGGACATGGTACTGTTTGTGATTATTGTAGGTACATCTGACAATATAATCCCTCATCTGGTGCTTAGTATCTTCATGATGACATACTGCTCTGTCAGCAAACTGTATTTCACAAAAGTACACTGTCTGAAAGAGGTAGGAAATATAATATAATAATAATATTTTATAGTCTAGTATCTTACCAACTTCAAGATGATATTCTGGCTTATAAGGTGACATCACAAGATGATCACGTGCTGCTCAGTCAGTGAATTGTATTTCATGGAAGTATACCATCCAAAGGGGGTAGGGAATATAACATGATTATATTGTTTTATAGCTCAATACCCTACAATGCCATGCCTACCCCAGTTGCCAGTATGTACAAGGGCATATCAGACTCCAAGTATTTTTGTGATGAGTCTTTCATGTTTAGGGGACACCCAACCCATCCACCAAGGCTTGTTGGATAGATAGTTGCGAGAGCTGTGTATGCCAATGGAGAGGTTGAATTGAGGTGGCTAGCTGGTTTGACAATATGCCTACATTCTATTTTGAAGTGAAACCAAGTATGAAATATTATAGCTACACATATGGCGGAAACACAGAAAGGACATATTTGTTATTAATAGCAACTGTTTCAACCATATTTGCCAACATGAGTTTCTTGTCTACACGAAAGAATTCAACACTCATTGGCTCTCTCTGCCATCCCAATCAACAGGCCAGTCAGCGTTTCCAGTTGCTGGGTACGGAAGTTATCAGCCAAGATGCTCAAACCGTTAGGATCAGTGAAGGTCAGTGTCAGCGGAGGTGACTGAGATGCTTGCCAGCGAGGCCAAAAAGTGGTGTTTGAGAGGAATGATTTGTGGTTGGGATCCAAATTAGTGACAAAGTAAACTAGATCGATACAAGGAAGTAAGAAAACGAAGAATACTGCATTGATAGTAAGAGCATACTGAAAGCATCAACGGCGTATGTATCAGTAGCATTTCGAGCAAACCAAACTCTGGTGTCAGATGCATGGGACGCTCCCAGGTAAGGCGTTGCCTTCCCTCGCTTATAAACTATTGGTATGTTCAATATGGGCGGACGAGTTGACAATTATTAGATAACTCACGGTAACTCCAAGCATCTTGAGTCTGGGATGCTTCTTGAAGCAAGAGGCATCGAGGGGCTTGGAAGAAGACATCACCCTGGAATGCTGCCAATCGTTTGAACTGAGGCCTGAAACCGTGCTATTAGTTTCATTGAGCGGCGCATTGAATTTCAAGTAAGGCCATACGTCATTTGGTTTGCAGTTCCGGTGTCGAATGGAGAGCCCTGTGAATTGGGTCAGGATCCTTCCTTTAGTAATAACAATCACGGTACCTCAGCTGCTGTCTCAGGATACAACTTCCCAACTTCTTCAACTTGAGAGGAGGTGGTGCCGGATAAATAGCTGTACACGGTGTTTAAGGGATGTTTGGAGTAGAGTCAATGATTAACTCACTACTGCTGTATATATTCCAAAAATTCCAAGGTTGTGCTGGAATTATGGTCAGAAATGCATCCAATATAGACTTGATGACATGCGCGAACGTGATATTGGTATTCGAAAGCGAGAACAGGCTGCAGAAGTGCTTAGTAGTGTTTCATTTAGCAAACTGGGGTACACACGTTCCCTCGTCGTCGCAGTCTCCAGCAATGAAAGGCACCTCGAAAATAAACATCAGCGAAATCTATCACTGCCAAATTGATTGCCCACCTTGACATAGCTGCCTTGACGCATGGCACAGAGAGGGTTCATTTTGATCAACTGGCCGTCAACACGAGGTTTCCACACATTGCCCAGGCTCGAGTATGCGAACAGATCGGGTGTTAGGTCAATGGCGTCCATGAGCTTCTGGATATCAACTTCTCGTAAACATTGCAAGGTGTCCGGCGCTGAGGTGCATCCCGTGTTCGACACGATAACATTGTAGGCCTCCTGCGCCTCTTCCATGGGGGGCGCTCCGAATATTCCACCAGAATCCTGCGGTCAATTCAGAGTGTATACACAGAGATAGAGATTGAGTAGAAGTAACCATGAAAGCTCCGCGAAAGAGGTGAGCGGAGTTCCCGTCATCTGCAACTAAATGCATCCCCACAGAGAAGGATCCAGCGCTCAGGCCCCAGCTAGCGATGAACGCGTTAGAGAATAATGTCAACGAGCAAGGTTTCACATACATGATAACTTTATCGCGATCCCCTCCGAAAGATGCTATATGCCGCTGAATCCATTCAAGGGCAAAACGTTCTATGAACTGGCGATCAGAGGCTGTTAACTCCAGCTACGGACATCATACGATCGTGCAATCCGATGTTACCGATTCCGGCTGCTTTAGCCTCCTTCCCTGCCAGGAATCCTAACGCTGAAAATATTGGTGAGACGGTCAGACAGCAAATAGCGCGAGTGGACTTTGACTAACCATTAATGCGATAGTTTGAAGTGACGATGACCATCGGCTCGCCAATAAGTATAGACCGTTCTACCACTGGTCTGAGATCGGTGTCCGTCGAGTCACCGATTTCAAAACCCCCTACGGCATAGACAGGTTAGTCATCGAGCGTGAGGCTCAGGTCGACCGTGGCAAACCTCCATGTATCCACTGTATATCGAGTACACCTATAAACACGACATGGTTTTGATGATTTCGATGCATTTCGACTCACGTATGCGACGGGTAGTTTGACGTTCGGTTTGGTTGAAGTTGGAACGAAGACGTTGATAGTTAAACCTTCCACGCATGATGTCAGCACATGTCAGCAATTCTATTATACGTGCACAGCAGCCGAACAACAACGCACAATCTTCGGAAATCGATGCATAATTGCCAGTGAAGTTGATGCCGGGTATGGAAGATAGCGTTTTCTGTGGACAGGCCGCTCCAAAAGACGTTGCGTCCTGTACTCCAGTTTTGTGCTGAGGAAGCTGAGGGAGCCGAAACCGTAAATTCTTGACACTGTCGTAGAAGAATCAGAGACTGCACAAGCTGGTGGCGCATCTAATTCAACTCACGGCGGTTGGGCGAAGGGCATTCCGAGATATTGAGTGACATTGCCCACAACAGCTCCTTGGAAAGATGAGTAACCCAGCACCACTATTGCATTATCAACCGGAGCTGTAGCGTCTAACCATTCTCTTCGTTGGAGCACGATAGCAATAGCGGCCTGAGCGAGCGCGGAAAGGAAGAACATCGTAACAAAAGGACAGTAGGATATGGTTGAGCAAGGCCCTGTCAAAGAAACATCGACAAGGCTATTTAAGGAGGGAAACCACTTCTTACTCTCGTTAAAGCCCAATGAAGTCTTGTCAGTGTTCAGCCACAGTTCGCGGCACACCTAGGTGTATTTATTTTGAAGTTGCACTTTTTAGATACCGCCCAATTTTCAGAGTCCGCTGAGGATCAGTCTGGAGCTTCGTCTAACCTGTCGTCTGCATCCTTCCCCTTCTCTTGCCTTTCTTGCAGTTCACTTTTAGCTCCGGAATTGGAGGACCTGGTTCATCAATTCGACCAACGGCAGTCGTAGGACTGCAGGCAAAACTGCGAGTACTGCCTGCCAAACAACTGGTTCAACCTGTCCAACTTCGCATATCCCGTCATCCGCGCCCCCTGAGAAGCGTTAAATGAGAACCCACTTGCTATCCGCCTGGTTGATTCGTTGCACATGTCAGCCCTCCAAGTCGAGTTTGAGCGCCCGAGCTCCCACGGTTTTGTAGTCTCCCGTAGTCAGACTCTTCGTGTGTCTTTTTTGTGATGTTGATGGCGACACACTTAAGAAGAACGGTTTTGGGACTACTGTCGGACAACGGACAAATCTACGATGCCTGTACTACATAACTGGTTCAATCCGTCCAACTTCAAGTCGCCGGTTGTCATTAAAATTAAAGGCCCATCCAGATAGGATGACTTGGAGCCCATTTCGGTGAGCCCCTGGTACTTACTTAGGGTAGATTGTTTCCACATTCTGTGTCTGTCATACCAATAACTGACATACATAGCACAGGGGGAGCGATATATCAGCTAAAAAAATGTAAAATTGGTCTGGCGTGTACCGAGGGGCGTTGATCTGATCTGATTTGTTCACGCTGACTGGTAGTGACCCTCTGTCCTAAGGCTATTACCTACGTTCCGCCTCATGATGCTATCATAGACAGCGAGCCGAGCATACTTAAGGACTCGCGTTGAACAAGTACTTTGTATCTTCTTGGTGAGTTTTGACGTCACATTGCTCCGAGTCGTGTCCGCTGCAACTGACGCAGCTAGTAGACAGCTACATGACACAGTCCCTCGTTTTTCCATCTTTGCAGACCGTCCTCGACGGCAAGAATGTCATTGGCTAACCTATTCTTCATGGCGAGTGATTTTTCGCCACCATTAACAGGCTTTGTTGAATCAGAGTGATATAGATGGACGGCGCGTGGGTCCTTCCTGGATCAGTCGACGTAGAGAGATACAAGGGCGCGCTATCAAAGGCGTTAAGCCTTTCCCCCTTGGTGGCTGGAAGACTCCGAAAGTATCCAGACAGCCACGGGATTAAAGGAGAAATATACGTTTGTTTGACGAATAGCGGAATTCCCGTTTCTGAATGAGTCGACAATATCGCTACAGAGTTCCCTCTCAGACAGACGAGTGAGTTTTGAACGCTTTACAGAGAAACTGACGCTTGTTTCATTACGCTTGTAGTCGTCGAGCTCCTTGACCTCTCCCCTTGGATACTAGTAGATGCCGTCGATGCTACTAAAGTACTGGATGGCGAAGAACCATTGTTTCGAGTTAGGTTTGCACATCTGCTTTACACTGGTGAGACGATTTATACAATTAGGTGGCTGCACGCATTGGGTAAGTTGCAGTCTTGCCTTAGTTTAAGCTGCACTGATCAAATTACAAAGGGGACGGTACCGTTTTACACTTGCTGTTGACCCACACTACCTACTTTTATCATGGAACCCCCATCTATTCCCTGCCTCGACCTTCCTTTACCAAGATATTCTACCTCCTACCTCCATCGAATCGAAGGAGAATTCGTCGCTTCTTCCTCTTATCAAACATATTCGGGATGCCAAACCTACCGAGGAGTTCATGACTAGAATGATGGCCAGCCAGACATCCACCGTCCCAGTTCACATAACCATGTCTCCGGAACACCTCCAGTTACCTGTCAAGTGCGCAGTTCGAGGCTTCAACCTGGATGCTAGATTCAAAGCAACCAAATTTTCCAGCATCGGAATTCTTGTCGCTTACATTATCTTAACCTGTAATACGGTCCTTGCCACTGTCGGACCGGACAGACCATCCATCGACACTATCGTCAATACTATCGATTGTCGTGGTAACCCAAAGTTCGCTCCAACTGCTTTGGTAATGCTACAATAACTCTTACCTTTTCTCCATTCCACTCCCCTCTTCTGCCCAAGGACAAAAGTTGAAAACGTGCGCAAGAGTATTTCGAACGCAGTCTTGCTGCTATCGCGAGCAACTTTCGCGACGCAATGAGAGACGCTCGTAATACTCAATTTTTGGCACAATACTTGACGTTGCACATTGAGCTCTGCCGCAGAGCCTACCAAGAGAGACGCCATCAGATCATCCTCCTTGCGCAGGCTAACGAGATGACGTTCAATTCTAGTCACGGTGTTAAATGGCATCATGCGGGAGACCTATCCGACTCAGGCACCAGCTCCTACCATCCGGTTTCACACCTCATTTTCCGCGGAGGGATATGTATGAGTATTTCCTTCGAATCCGACGAAGTTGAGTCGAGTAGTCAACGATGGTGACGAACAGTGGGATTTGTCGCTTGCTGGTGTGGAGGCCGCATTTAGGATAGAAAATGTTTTGGCAGAACCTTTCGCGAAGCAGGTCTCGCAGGATAAACGCAACGGGTTCGGCGTTGTGCAAGCCCGGTTCTGAAATGCACAAGTCCCTGTAACTTTTGTAATTTCCGTTCATTTCCCCCTGACTGGTAGCCCTGCTTGCAATACAACAGATTTCATCTTTAGAGAATATGCAGAAGCAACAAGAGCTTTTGAATGTACAGACAATGATAAGTACCACTTAGACGATACCATATCTCTCCTTCAAAATATTCTCCGTGGTTTGCCAAAGAGACCTTGCAAGAATAAGGTCCTGAGCCTGGGGACTGGGCAACGATATCTTCCCATAGGGTTCAAGGTAGCTTCCTCTGTAAAGCTTAGGGTTCTTGCGTATAGCGGGCGATGCCGCCGCGAAGATGGAAGTGAATGAACCCTTCTCAGGGAGATCGGAAAAGAGGCGTGTGATGGGTATGAGTATGAACGAGAGAGGAAGTTTGCGAAGGCCATCGAGAGCGGTTTCTGAGACCAATTAGCCCTCTTCTTCACTTTAAGAGCGTAAGATTACCTGTGTGAACGCCTCCTGGATGGATCGTAATACATGTGATGGGCACATTCTGCGTATCGTAACGTCGTTGAAGCTCATTGCTCCAGAGAATATTTGCTAGCTTGGATTGAGCTGTCACGAGGTAAACTGAGCGTTAAGTATTGTACTGCGGGAGATAGACTAACGCACCATATCTTTTCATATCTGCCATAAAGCTGCCTTTGTACGAGGTGTTGAATGATTCCAAGGAGTCGAACTTAGCGTCCTTGGCCATTGAATGAACCATCGAGCCCACCTTCAAAAATCAATCCTTCTTAGCAACAGAATTAGTACGGTGGTGGTGGTGAATACTGACAGTAACAATACGAACATCACTCCCGTCCTCTTTGGCCGTCTTTTCCAATAGAGACGACAAGGTTTCCACGAAGGTAAACGGGCTTATATGGCTAGTAGAGAAGGGTTAGTGGACACTGGAGAAGCAGGATTGAAAAAATAGGTTAACAACTTTACAACCATCGACGTCACGATACCCTCCTTAGTCTCTTCATAGGCAGAGGACATTATCCCCGCATTGTTTACTTGGAAAACTTGAGCGAAGCAGAACAACTGGGAGAACATGAAATCACACCTAGGATGTCAAGCCGCTTTTCCTTCGACATGAAGTTTAGCGCTGCTTGTTTGGCATCGTTAGGGCTCGCTAGATCGATGTGGAAATATTCGATGGAACCGTTCGCAGGATTGGAGTCGATCTTTTTCATCTGAGAAATAGCATTCGTTGCTTTAGCCTCGTTGCGAGCTCCAATGTAGACCTTGGCTCCTCGACGACTCAAGTGGAATGCAGTCCAAAAGCCAATACCGGCACTACAAAGCCAATGTTAATCGGAATTCAGAAAGTCAGCCTCAGTACCATCACGAAAATACCTGGAGTCTGATATGCCCTTGTACGTACTGGCAACCAGGGTAGGCATGGCATTGTAGGGTATTGAGCTATGAAACAATATAATCATATTATATTCCCTACCCCCTTCGGATGGTGTACTTCCGTGAAATACAATTCACTGACTGAGCAGTATGTGATTATCTTGCGACGTCACCTTAAGTCGGTAAGATACTAGACTATGAAACATTATAATCATATTATATTTCCTACCTCTTTCAGA